>CM021107.1:216349586-216548899 GCA_007115665.2 Sequoiadendron giganteum | reverse complement strand
TGTAGAGACATCACTCAAACCAAATAGGGATTCGTGGATTGAAACAGGAGTGTTCATTATTTTTGATGGATGGAAAGATTGCAAAAATTGACCTTCAAAAAATGTTATTGTAGTGTCTCCCAAAGGAGCAATGTTTTTGAGGGTGGTTGATTGTGAGGGGCGAATCAAGGATGCATCATTTATTTCCAAAGTCCTCATCGAGTCCATAGAGATGGTGGGTTTTGATAGTGTTGTCTAAGTCATTATGGACAATGTGAAATTGTAGGGCAGCAAGTGTTTTGGTTGAGGAAAAGATATGGGCACATTTTTTGGACACCATGTATCATACACTCCCTTAAATCAGTGATGCAAGGAATTGGCTTTTAGATAGAGTGGGTAAAAAATATATACATTTAGGGTGAAAAGATTGAAATGTTTGTGACAAACCATCACATCTCACAAGCATCTTTAGGACTTTCTTGAATTTGGAGTCGTTGAAGGTAAATTTAATTTATGCTAGATTTACTTATATTTTAATGTATTATTAATTTATTAACTTATTTTTACACAACATTAGGTTGTTGAGATCCAATTCACATTACACACAATCGTTTTGAGATGACTTGTGAAGATGCAAGAGGCATTGGGTGCCATGCTCATTAGCCACCAATGGAGTATTTGGAAACAATCAAATTTAGAGTGGGCCAAAAAGGTCAAGCCATTGATCCTGGATGATGATTGGTGGGCTTGTGTGGAGATGTATTGAGTTGCATCGAGTCTATCCTGAGTCTGATCAGGGATGCTGAATTAAGATACCCTAGTGTTGAGAAACAAGCCTATGCATTGGTAAAGGCCATTAAGAAATTCAGACATTATATCCTAAGGAGTATATATCTATTGCAATATTGAAATATTGAAATATATAAATATATATATATATATATATATATATACAAATAATTATAAATAACAAAAATATCAATACAAACAATGGCTAAATTAAACATTATTGTAAGTATAATTATCATAGATATTATAATGGTTGATATTGTTAATTAATAAATAAAACAAATAATAATTAAGTAATTACAAAGCACTAATAATCTGAAGCACCATCGAATCCTAAACTACCATCACCTAAGCTAACAAAAGCATTGAATTATCATTTAAATTGGCCAGCATAGTGTTAAAGGCGCTTAAGGGAAAATATACATCCATTCAAGAAGCCCACGGTTATGGGAAAGGACATGATCCTCCACCATATCATGGAGGATTTAAATGAATACACTTGAAACCATTTAGAGGCATCAGGGGAAGAAAGAAGGAAGATATGGTGGTAAACATGGAAGAAGACAAAATAGAGATAGGACGAAATCACAATAAGACAACCGTATTTATTAAGATATGCAGCGATGACTGGTTAAGGGGAGAAAAAAATGAATAGGAAAGATAAGAACAGACTGCAGATCGTATATGTTAGGGAGGCAGCAGCAATACATTAACTATAAGTTAATTACAATAATATAAAGACATAATATATATATATATATGTGTGTGTGTGTGTGTGTGTGTTCATACCAATAAATGATTGTAAGTTGAAATCAAGTTAGAAATATATATATATATATATATATAAATTTATATAGAATATATAAATATATTATAAAATCAGATGTATATATATATAATGGGCAAGTAGATATGTAAATCACTTGTGAATATACAATAATGATAATTTCAAGTTTGCAACAATTATTAAGCCTTATAAGTAATGATGACTCTTTAATATAAACATAAGTAGATTATGTATATTTATGAATTGTCCTTATTCTATGATCAATCCAGTATAAGGTTGAAGGAGGTGAGTAAGGAATCAAAAAACATGGAGAGATACAGTAACTCAGGTGATATACTCACTTAGCAATAATATTTAGCATATTCTGAATATAAGAAACAAATATTGCTAATCTGATTATTGGTGTGATGCTTTCTTTAGTATTTTCATGATGATAATGATGTGGATATTGACTTAAAGGATCAGTAATAAATGCAAATGTATTTGATTGCTAAAAGATTGTCTTCTCTGTGCTTGTAACCGTATTAGGGAGGGCGAACCATGAGTGGAGTGGTGCCTAAAAACCCCTCTTAAGATTCTGCCCCATTGGACCCAAGGCAGGGATGTGCCATGGAGGGGTGGTAAGTCACTTAAGGTTCCGCTAATCCCAAGGCAAGGGTTGGGCCATGAAGGGGTGGTAGGCCCTAGGCCACTTTGAACTTTATGGTTCCTTTCTCCTAGTAGGGCGAGTGTCTTTCGAGGTGTTGCCATGAGTGGATTATGCAAGTACTAAGCCACTAGGAAAGGAGGAGTGTGATGAACAACCTCTTGAGCTTGGCATGAAGGTTTCAGGGCTGATCCACCTATGGCTCTCCTCATATGTCTTCACTGTTGCTTTATGATTATGCTTATATTTTGGATATCTAGATATTAATGCTAACAAATATATGTGTATGTGGAAATGTTGTTAATATGGTGAGTGTAGATTTCAAACCAAGATTACTTCATTAAAAAGAACATTCATTTGGAAAGAAAAAACCCTAAACCTAATCAACAAGTGAATTCTAGGGCAAACCGAGTAACGGACATCACAGGACTCAACAAATCCCTCTACGGTCTTAAATAATCTCCTCGAGCCTGGTATATCAAGATCGATGAGCATCTCCTTAACCATGGATTCATCAGGAATCCATATGATCCCAATCTCTACCTGAAAGAGCAAGGGGGGGAGATTGTCATTCTGGTTGTTTATGTCGACAATCTGGTCATCACAAGGAGTTCTCCTCATATGATTGATGCAACAAAGAATGATCTTAGACGATTGTTTGGCATGACAAATCTCGGGCTCCTACATTATTGTCTTGGACTTGAAGTGTGGAAAAAGAAGAATCAGATATATGTTTCTTAGATGAAGTATGCCAAGACATTGCTTGAGAGATTCCACATGGAAGATTGCAAACTTATGTTGACCCCTATGGAGACAAGTTTGCAATTGTCACGCCACGATCCATCTACTCAGGTGAATGCTACTCTTTATTGCCAGCTGATTGGGAGTCTCATCTACCTGACCTATACCAGGCTGGATATCAGTTTTACTGTCAGGTAGCTTTCTAGGTTTATGCAGGAACCTAAGGTTGTTCATTGGAAGGCAACAAAGAGGGTTTTGAGATACATTCGTGGTATAGTGGCATATGGCTTGGAATATAAGTAGAATGCAGATTTTTCATTCTATGGATACACAGATGCAGACTATGCAGGTTCAGTGGATGATAGGAAATCTACTTTAGGCTTCATTTTCTTTCTGGGATTTGGTCCGATTTCATGGGGGAGCAAGAAGCAAGCTACTGTTGCTCGCTCTTCCACAGAGGCAAAATATCGCGCCGCAGGGGGGGTTGCGAGGCGATATGGTTGCATCACATTTTGGTAGGTATGGGTGTTCCTGATACAGGTCCTACCACTTTGTTCTGCGATTATCAAAGTGTGTTGAAGCTTGTTTGCAATCCAACTTTTCATGAGCGTACCAAGCATATTGAGGTTCAGTGCCATTACATTCGTGAGCATGTTCAACAATAGAATATACAACTCTATTTTTGTTCAACTCAAGAGCAACATTTAAACATCTTTACCAAATCACTTGCAGCTGTGAAATTCGAGGCTTTCCAAACTTTCATTCTTTGGTCTCTTGGGCATATGATGTAATAAGGGGGGGTGTTAGAGTAGATTTTTTATTACATCATTAATAATAATAATACATAACTAATTTTATAAATATGATTAGTTGAACGGTTATGCTTGATCTGGTTGGTTATCTACCAACCTTTCTATGTGTTTATTGATGCTTCCATGCTTAATCAAATCGCTTAATTGCTCTCTTGATTTCATCATTTTGCATCCACAAGCCTTATTAATTGCATTTTCTGAAGGATAATCCCGACAATTAGCAAATAACCAATCATAATTTAGTGTTTTGGGTCATGTGTTCTAGATTTACTTTTAGTGATCTGGGAGTCATACGCCCAAGGGGCGTATGAGTCCCACCTAGGTGTCGGGACCTGATTTCAAGTTTTACATTAAACAAGACCTGTATTGGAGTTTGTGCCCCAGTTTTGAGCCATTGAGACTCGTACACCATCTTGTGCGTATGAGTCCCACTCTAATCAGGACCTAATTTAAATTCAATTCTTGGCGATATTTTATCTTCCTAGATCTGATGTCAGCTTGTTGTGTTGTAATTTCGGGAAATTTGGCATAAATAAGTATAAATACAAGGTTATTTCACTCATTTTCACCTAAGAATTTCAAGAAAATATTCCTAATAGCAAGGTTGTGATTACAAGAGTTCACAAGAGTATTCAAGGACATTCAAGAGCATTTCTAAAGCATTCAAGGGCAGATTTCTTCATCATTTGTTGCAGCAATTCAAGATCCATCATCATGTCAAAGGCATAATGTATCAAGCATGTTGTTGAGCTAGTGTTGCGATGTAGCATCCAAGATCCAAGTTAAGCATTGTTTCATATCCAATTCAAGATCAAGATCTACATTCTTCATGGCCACTTCATGTTAGATTGCAGATTTACATTACAAGACATCATTTAAGGTATCATTGTTCATGTTTCATGTTTCATTGTTTCATCACATGGTTTAATTACCTAAACGGGGTTTGACCAAGGCAAACCTCTATTTCCTAACAATCAACAAGTTTTTCTTTCTCTCTACATGTCGATTGCAGATCTAGGTGCTTCTAGGCTTGAAGATCCTTGAAGATAAAGTTACAAGATTGAGGAAAGTTGTCAAGTGGTCACAAGGTTGTCATCTTCATGGAAAGTCAGCTATAGGCCCAAATTTAGTGTTTCAAATCCGGAAACGAAGTTTGGAAGGAAGAGCAGAGATTGGAGAATAGATTCAGATCTTGACCCTCCAAAAAAGCAGAATGGGACTGATATGCCACTTGTGGCGTATGAGTTCCAATACAGTGACTTTTCCATATTTCAGAAGTTCCAGACTTGTCACTGCCAGATTCTTGTTTTTGCCCAAAATCCCTAATCTGGGACTAAATTCCCCAGCCTGGCGTATGAGTCCCAATGAGCAGTAAAGTCAGCATTTTCAAGATTCTAAACCTTGTTCCGAGCACTTTCAACTTCCCAGGTGCACCTCTGTACTTTTCCAGTTTACTATTATGATTTAAGTTCATTTCTAGATCATTTACTTAAGTCTTGCACATCATTAGGTTTTATCATTGAGTTTTGCATGTTACTAGTCTTTCCAAGCCCTAGCTTTGTGGTGAACCCCCTTTTAGTCCTTAATCGCACCCTAGGACACCTTATTACAGATCTCTTTCCCTCATTTCTATCCTTGGGATTGAGATCTCCAAGGTTTCCTTGAATGAAACTTGAAGGGAAATTCGTTGTTCTATCTCCCTAAACATAGAATGTCTATGATTTTCCGCCGTTTCAGATATAATCATATATCAAATGTATTTTCAATTGTATATATATATATATATATATGTATATTAAACAATATATACCCAAGATTTTTTTTGTTGTACTAGAACTCAATACCCATACCCAACTTTATATTAGAATCGACAACTTAATAGATATTGTTACATATTGGAATAAACAAATGCTTATTTACTTTCAACATGATTGTGTAAGGCACACAAACAAAACCTTCAATTTGAGTTGGTTTGATCTACGTTTTGATCCAACTATGGGTTTGGTTACATATACAACAATTCACCAATTTTTTGACTTGATTTTGGTATGGATTGTGTACAATGGTACAAAAATCTTAAAAATATAAAAAATCTACTTAGATAAACATATTTAACCATAATATGCATATAATAAATAAAATAAAATAAATTAATTGATAATTAATAATTTAATTTCAAATGTCATAGACTTAAAATAATATGATGAATCAAAATGGTTTAAACTTTATAGCATTTTGTTCAATGTTCAAATATTAAGCTTCATATTGCATATGTAAACTCAAAATAAATCGTCATATTGCTCTTCATTGAGAGTATCAACATTGTCACTTGGCACATTTGAACGACAAGTAACTCCAATCCTAGTCCCACTTGCTATGGACTGTAGTTCCTAAATATAATGTGCTTACTCCTCATTAGTTGTGTGGACTAAGGAAAAATTTGCAATGGAAACATCCAAATTGAAATGCTTTAGCTTTGCATCCCAACACTTGATCACCCTTTGTACTTGACCAACTTGTGTGACATGAGGCTAGTTAGAATGCACATACATCAACTCCACCTTTTTGGCTTGCAATTGTTTGTATTGATTGATTGGATAGAGGAGAAAAGAAAGAGTTTTAAAGAACACACATGTGATAAAGATTTTATAGAAAGATGTTGCACTCCTTGTACTTATCATAAAGAATGTTGAGGTGTGACAAGGCCATAAACTTTCGCAGCTTATTGACTATATGTCCTCTATATCCGGATTAGAGTAGAGTCTTGTGACATTTTCCTCATATGTACCAGATAACTTAAACATTTTTTAATGGTGGCATCCTCTTGGGCAAATAAAATATCTGTTATTTAAATATTTTGGATTTAAAGCAATGGAAAAGAGATTAAAAGTAGCAATCATTTTGTTTCACCTTGCAACAAGACTTTTTTATTTGCTTGAAAACCGTTTCTAAAGGATCTTTCTGTTTTTCTGCTATAATACTCTTAATTATCTTGGTCATGCAGTTGATACCATCATAAATTTCAATTAGGCATGGCTGATTCATATTAGGAGATCTAATCATACTCATGATGCAATATGTGAAACTCAACAAACAATACACATGAACCCACTAATCATTGTCTAGGACCATCCTTTTCACTTTTTTAGTTCCTCACTATGTTAGACTACCTATATACAACCCAAATGTTGTGAACAACCGTGGCGCGTAATACCTCTCAAACCTTCACAAGTTGTCTCAAGACTGGATGTGAGAGGAATTGAGTCTTAACAACCTAATATGAATGTGGATAGTCAAAATTTAGAACCAAGAAATAAGAATGTACTAGCTACAACATCATTTACTTCTTTTTAAAAATCTAAAGTTGATAATGTAAAATTCAATATAAAAGTTTAAATTTTGAAATAAAATAAATATAATGAAAATTGTTTCAGCTATTTTCAATTGCTTCAACTTAAAGAAAGACTTGAACATGGCTTGTGACATATGATGCTTAGTCACAAACTATGTCACCAGGTTTTTCCTGTTTCCATGCCATTGCTAGATTGGATGGGTTATGGCGCTAGAATTGGTGCAAAATTGGTGCTGGTTCATGGACTGGATAGCTAGGTAACTGCCTTGCTTCCTTAGATACCTTATGGGTATATTTTGGTCATGCCTTGGGCTAACAGTGATTGTGTTCGACTGTGCCTAAGGGAATTCATAGTTAAAAACAACATTTTTATTTAAAAAATGTCAACGACCCCTTTTTGACAATAAAAAGGGCATTTTCCAACCATGTGATAAAAAATCTAAAAGCACCTCAAAACATTTGCTATCGATTCATCTCACAAACACAAGCCCACACAAACATCCAATATCATTGAAAGTTGCCATGTTTGCATTTTAATTTTTTTTTGGTTTTCTTGAAGTTGAATGATTGCAAAGGTGCCAAAGACATTTGCTAAGTGCTATAAGAGGGATCTAGCTTGTAGCAAGGACATTTATCAATCAAAAGTAAGTATTTTGTAAGAAATTTTCAAGTTTTAAAAAAAACATGTTCTTTTTTTTAAACACTTCGAAGTTTTTAAAACTTGGTTTTAATTTTTATTATGTTTATATGTATTACAGGTTTGCATTTTTTTTTCAATTTAAATAGCATACCCTAGGGTTGCATTTTTAAATTTTGGTAATTTTTCTAATGACAACAATTTATTCAGAATGGTTGCTAGTTCAATATCAGTGGCCCTTGAGGAAAATAGATAGTTTAGATATGATCAAGCATCACCTTTATGGAAATATGTTACAATGATTGAACAACTTTGAGAGGTGGGGCTTTTACTTGGTGTTGTAGTCAATATGGAGTGGAGTAAAGAGCTTATATAGTCAAGTGAAAGTTCACCTATGTGCTTTGACTTGCTATGGAATTAGAGTTTGTCAAGGGCTAAACAGGAAGGGGTTGCTAAAAGAACAAATTATGACATATATTAGAGAACAAGAAGTTGATGTTGTGAGTGAAAGAGCAAAGTTAAAATCTCATCTTTTAGTGAAGAAAGGGTTGGGGAGGCCACCTACAGGGTCTCCTTCAATACTGGTTGCCCCACATACTTGCTTGGAGACACCATCTATCCAAGAATAAGATCTCTTTCTTTCTTCTCGCAAAAGAGGCCCATTGGAGAAAGCATATTAGAATGAGGTAAGTGACAATGTAGATGAATACATTGCATGTGGCATTTATGTCAATCATCTTCTTTCAACTTAGTGAGATCACCATATTGGCTGAAAATGGTGAAGGCAATCAGTCAAACACCCTCTGGATACATATGTCTCGGGTATTAGAAGGTGCACCACTTAATTGGCTATATATATATTTGTTTTTTGTAGAGACATTATTAAAACCAATTAGGGATTCATGGGTTGAAATTGAAGTGTCCATTGTTTTCGATTGATGGAAAGATTGTAAAAATTGGATTTTAATAAATGTGATTGTAATGTGCCCTAAAGGACCAATATTTTTGAAGGGGTTTGATTGTCAAGGGCAAGTGAAGGATGCAAACTTTATTTCCAAAATCCTCATTGAGTCCATATAATTAGATGGGGGGTACTAATAACATTGTCTAAGTCATAATGGATGATGCAAAAAATTGTAGGGTAGCAAAGTCTTCAGTTGAGGAAAGGTACAAGTACATTTTTTTGAGATGTATTGTTCACTTCATCAACTTGGTGATGCAAAACATTAGCACTCATATAGTGGGTGAAATTAATATACATCCAGGATGAGGAGATTCAAATGCTTGTTACCAACCATCATATGTCATAAGGCATCTTCAAGATTTTATACAGTTTAGAGTTGGTTGAAGGTAAATTATGAAACTTCAAATATTTATTTTAAATTTAATTTATATGACATTCATTTATTTAAATTTAAATTTGTTATTATCTTATTTTTAACACTATTTTAGATTGTTGAGGCTCAATTTCTATTGCACACAATCATTTTGAGACTTGTAAGGGTGTGAGGTATTAGGTGCCATGGTCATTAGCAACCAATAGTGTGTGTGGAGGCATTCGAATTCATAGAGGACCTCAAAGGTCAAATCATTGATCTTAGATGATGAATGGTGGGCTCATGTGGACTACATGTCGAGTTTCACCAAGCTCATCATGAGTATGATTAGGTTTGTTGATATAGATCGATTGTGTTTGGGAAAAACCTATGATGACATGGACTTCATGATAGAAAAAATAAAGACCATAATGGTAGAGAAAGAGAATGGTGCTGAACTTACATTTTTCCTAATATTCTTTAGCATTGGAACAAGATGACAACACCCTTGCATCTCCTTGCATATGCATTATTTCCCAAATATAACAGTATATATATACTTTCTTTGTCTAGGAGAATGACACCATATAGAGACAATGAAGTTGCTGAAAGGTAAAAGAATGCATTTTGAAGAATCTTCTCAGATCTAGAAGTGGTGGATAATGTTAGGACTAAGTTTGGTAGGTTCCTCTTATTACGAGATCATAGTGTTTACGCTCTTTGAGACAAATATAAGATGGAGACTCGTACATGGTTGTACCTCTACGGGCAAAGTTATATGTTCCTCTAGCCTCTTGCAAACATAATTCAATCATAGAACATTTTTTTTTTCTTAAAATTCTTACCTTTCTTTCACATTTCCAAGTTGTATTGACTTTCTCTCCAATTTAAATAGGTTGTGAGTTCTTCCATTGAGTAGAATTGGATTACATACTCCTTTATCCACTTAGTTAAGTATAATTGATTGGCTGGAAAAAAAGTAGAAGATTTGGTTTATGTCCATTCCAATTTGTGCCTCCTATCACTTAAGAAAGTTGACTACAAGCTGTAAGGTTCTAAATCCTAGACAATCTCACGGAAATAAATAGTAATTCATTTTCACACATCCTTAATTTTCAGAAGGAATAACATTTTATTATGTAGCTTACATTCACTATTTGAAGGTATGCTGATTTACTGTTTGCAGAATATAAGATTCTGATGGATTGACCCCATGTTTGACAGTAGAGTTAAGGTAATATGAATATAGAAATAGGGATAATGATATCTTCATGTTGGCTCATGGAACAATAATTTGACTCTTGATTTTCTTTGCATCATTGTATGTATGCCTTACTTCCTCAAGAAGAAGAGCAATTCGAATCTTTAAGGTAAAAACTTGGTCTCAACTGCTCTAATTCTTTATCTTCATGTTGGCTCATGGAACAATAATTTGACTCTTGATTTTCTTTTTATCATTGTATGTATGCCTTACTTCCTCAAGAAGAAGAGCAATTCAAATCTTTAAGGTAAAAATTTGGTCTCAACTGCTCTAAATCTTTTGCCTGTGTACAACAATCTTTTTGGCTGATCTGGAACATGTTATGGCTTCCCAAGGATGCAAAAATAAAATCAATGTCCCATAGATGAGTAAACCTATTTAATTACAGGAATATACAACCAATGGAATGCTAATAGCCATCATGGATGAAGTATTGATCAAAACTCACATGATACATTCTCAATTCATATATATTATGAGTGTGTAATGGTGTTCTCTATTGATGACTATGTCTTATTATGGTGTATAAAATGACGACAAAATTTGCTCCATATTAGGGGAGAGGGGCTAGTAGTCGTGCGGGGTCCAATAGTCGTGCAGTCAATCGTGATTATAATAGCCAATCTTACCACATATTTATACTATATATTGTAAATAAATAGTTCAAATGTAAATAAAAAAATAACCAAATGTTGATAAAAAATGGACCCATACTTGAACACCTGATAACCTCTAAATCTAAGTTACCGGTTTCTTCTATTTTACCCCCGGTTCTGGTCCTGGTTCGCTCCCGGTTCGGGTCCTGGTTCGGTTTGCCTGTGGGTTCGACCAGGGTCCTTCATTTTTGGGTCTGGTTCGCCCAGGCAGAACCCGAGCAGAACCCAAACAGAACCCAGGCGAACCAAGACAGAACCCGCATGCCTAGGCATCCAAAAAGTGGTTTTTTGAGCATTTTTTTCCAGTTTGATAGATATTCTATTTAATCAAACTTAACACAAGACGGAGATAGATTGATTGACACAGCTAAGAACATGCATATATATCATTGGCAAGCAAAACTAGATTATTTCTGGCCTCATATAAGACTGGTTTTTGCAATATACTATGCTCAGAAATTAATATCAGATTACAACCAACTCAGGAATTGTTTTAGAACTTAATGACAATATGTTTTCAATAGAATGGACTATAGCAACAGGGCCTATGCTTATACACTGGCTATTCAATCTGTTACAAAGTATTTCCTGATGCTCCTTTACAAGCTTACATTAAACTCAGACTCAGAAAATAGAAGCAACTTAGATTATTTCTCCAGCCATCAGAAATCAGACATCTGAGAGAACGACCAGACCTGGTATCATCATGCCATGCTGGAAAAGGTGAACAGCAGCAACATAATTCAAGTTTATATGAATGTTTTAAATGACATTCAAGTTTATGGTGGTTTTGTTGTTTATATGATGTTATGTGATATTCTAATCCTAGTTCATGGTTCTAGGCTGCATATATATATATTTATATTTTTTTGTACTAACAAACTCAAAACGAACCGAACCCACCCCCCAAAAAATTTAGCCGAACCGGCAAACTGAACCCCCGAACCCGAACCCGAACCGGCTACTTAGCTCTAAATGTTATATAAAAAAAACATAAATACATTCATGAAGAAGTGAAAAAAGTATTTTTTTGTCTCAAATAAAATATCATAACTATCCACTATAAGTGTATCATTTAAAAAATAAAATAAGACACTCATTTAAACAAGCATTGTTATCATAGTGAAAAAATATTGTTCTTATGTGTACAACTATTGGGGTAGCAATGTACAAGCATTGGAGTATTTTATATTAATAGATTGTGCTATCACAAATATAAAAGGTGAGTACAACAAATAACATGTATTTTCTCATTAAATGTGAAGGATTTAAAAAAAAAATAGTGTTCAACTATTGGTGCATTTTTGTTTGATATAAGTCGTATTTTAAATAATTGTGTTGTTTTTATAACAATAAATAGTTTTTTTGTGTTCAACTATTGGTCCATATGTGTTGAATATAAAAGGTAGAGATATCAAAAATTTATGGTTATCCATAGGTATTTGGTCCATTTAGGTTGTATATTAATTTTATTTTAAATAAAAATATGATATTCTACAAGCAACAAATAATATTTTTTTGTTCAACTATTAGGGCTCCCATGATTAAGTTTTGGTCGAACCTTTAAAATGTCAAATTTTAGACACTTCTTAATAGATGTGCTGATGTGGCGAGTTGCACGATGAGTCACACCTCCAAACCTTAGTTATAGATAAATAAGAGGCTAGTCTACATTTCAAAAAAAAAAACGAAGGTTCTACGATATTCCAGTCAATTGCTACATGCTGACAAAGTTAGCCTGCACGACTACTGGCCCCTCTCCCCTAGGTAGTCTTCATTTAAGTTAATATTTTTTGTGACTTCTGTATTTGTCTAACTTTAGAATAGGAGCTTTGGTGCTATTGCTGTTAACAATGGCTATCCCAGAGCTTAGGGTTTGATCATACTCCCTTAATAAGTGTACTTTATAAGAACAATTTATGCTTTAACTGGATAGATATTTTTGCATTTCCATTAAGTTACTAACCAAACATCTAACATTTTTTCATTGATGTTACTTTCATACATTGAATTCCTACCTGGGGATTGAATATAATAGTTAGAAAAATAGTAACGTGCTAAAGAATATTACTATTTTAGATTGATCTTAGCTTTTCTCTGGCAGTGCTAAAGTAATAATTTAAGAGTATGAGCTGGGTCATTTTTTTCGTTTAAATCTTATTTAAGCAGGTTTAGATTCCTTTCAAGAACATTTTCCCTTTTGCTTGAGAGTTTTAGATTCAGACGTAAAATATCCTTCCATAAATTGATTTAAACTGCATAGCATGTATTGTTTTGTATATTGAGGATATCAATGTTCAGTTACTTCAATTGAATAGGTTGGCTTTCCATTGCCTTACATTTGTAGATTATTTGTATAATAGTTGAAATTCTAGACATCTAATTATGCTCTTCGCTTGGCAGGCTGGATATGGACTTGTTGGAGATGATGAAGCCAGTGGAACTGGTGGTACTGTTTCTGTTCATATTGAATCATCATACATTGTGAGTCTACGGGATTTGGATATGAAGCATGTGAAAGATTTCACATTTATACATGGCAAGTAGACATACAACCTATCATGACTGGAAGGCATTTTTTTCACTGTTTTTTAAAATGTCTAGATACATGGCTTTTGTTTTTATGTTGATGAAGAATGTCTTTCATATTAGCTAATTGACATTCAAGTCTTCAGTTAATGGCAAGGATACATTTTGGTGCAATATGCACCTTGCTAATAGATAGGAAAGGACTTTTTCAACATTAACTTTGAATATTTTGTTTTTGTTGTCAATAATTTAGGCTCTATAGGACCCAGACTCAAAAGTAAAATGCATACAAAAAGGCTAAAAGGCCTTATAAACATAATACATAACTAAAAGGAAAGCCACTATGCAGCAGTGTCAAGAATTGAAATAACCATCCTAGAATTTGCAACATGACAGACTGCACAAAAACAGGGAGATTACCGCCACCTTTCTTACTACATAGAGGCTGGAAATGCATTAGCCCCACCCTCCTCCTCAATGACCCAAATGCCTGGCTGTACTCTCTTGATCCTACTCATAGACAGAGTGAGGAGATTGAAGAGACTGGAAATAGTGAGGCCACCTTCTCTCAGTATTACCCACAAATTGTGTACATATGGCACCAGATCTTGAAAGTAAACATCAATATCCTTGAACTCGACTGATTTAGACACTAGGGATGCTTGGATGGGCCACCAAACAGCTCCACCTTGGACAAAATACTGGCTTCATCCAAATGGTTCTTATCCTCCTCTGAACTGCCGTCAACACAGAATACCTTATTATCTGGCATTACTGTGTGAAGGATCCATTCTCTTACTGTCATATCTGCAACCCTTGCTTTGAGCTTGGAAGCAAAATACTCTGCAATAGACGCCCTAGTACGAAGCACTTTAGTGTTACCTAGTTCGTCTACACTGAGAATATTTTTGATAAATTCTAAGGTAGAAAAGCCATTGATTTGAAATGTGTATTTCAGCCTCAAATCTTAAACTGTACCCCTATATGGTGTATCATGACCCTCCATTCCTCTTTTCAACCTTCCAGAACTACCTACACTCAACCACTACCATCTGCACATAAATTGCTAAGGACAGAAACTCCAAAATATTTCAGAAAGCCTCAAAGAAAAAAAGATGTTTGTTACTGAAATATAAGAGTTTCTTGCATGAAAGAGGAATTATGGTCCTGCTACTGGCATCAATGCCAAATGTGGGAGAATAGGATTGCACAAATAAACAGCTTCAAAAGGTTTTCCATGCCTTCAACAATTATGTTTCATCATATTCCAGTGAGCAAATGTTTGGGGTAGGTTGTGGAATACAATGGAGCATTTCAGCCTTTAGGAAGATGAAATATCCTATTCACTAGGATCTTCACTGACCCTAGATGAAGAAGGTAATCAAACAACTCTAGCAATTGCAAGGTGCTCTGTGGTGACACTACTTTCTCTGAAGCAATGCTCAAAGCTCAAAGAATCAAAATTGTTTCCCATCAACTTCACTTTTAGTATGCTCTGAAATTTCTAGTCCTTCATGCCCCTACTATTGTACCCAAATATAATAACTTTTGAGCTGCCTTCTGCTATAAGGTGATCACAACCTGCAAATTTTGCTAATTTAACCCTTTCCAGAAGTGCTAATGTTTTTGCTTCATTGTTAGATTTGGAGCCTCAGAAAAAAAAAGATCCTCTTTCTAGAAAAGCATTCTTGTGGTCGCACAAGATTACCCCTGCACCAGCAAAACCTAGGTTACCTTTCTATGCACTGTCAAAATTCAGTTTCAGGTAGCTTTCTCGAGGGAGCTCCCATATACTTATTTCTGTATTCTTATTATTACTGAGTATCCCATTAATTAGGGAACTTCGAATATCTTGTTGATTGAACTTGTTTTATGCTTTATAACAGGATATTCTTTCTACAAGGTGTTTTTATTCCTTACCCATGATTTATAATTTTGTTGTACACTACAATGGAAATGAACATCACTTGAAAGTTGAATAATTTAACTGAGGATATGTTTATTGGTTTCAAACTTTGTCATGGTTGCTATGATGAATTTTCAATTACTTTTATTCAAATACTATTGATATTTGAAGCTTGGTAGCCATGCAGTAAGCTCTTTTTAAATCTGGAGAATGCAAGATTTCTTGTCCAATGGTTATGCTGTTAAATATCTGTCATCACTTCTAGGAAATCCAGTCTCTGAGGAAAAAATGATTTGCTACCAAATTGTTGGCGTTCTATTGGCATATTAGTTTTGATATTATTTTGTAGACTTTTGATATTCTTTTTAATAATCTGTTGACAAATATTGCAAAAACATCAAGAAAAATGTGCTAGGAAGCCACCCAGATTGGTCTTCTTCTTGTTCAGTCTCTCGTGAAGTTCATCATCATTTGTGTGACTAAATTGTGTATGTTGGCTGCTGGTAAGCGCGTTTTCTTATGCATTTGATCTATCAAGTGGACTTTAGTTGGGGGAAACTACTCCAGTTATGGTAATATCATGAATTTCTTTGATTGTCAAATATTGACACTGATTGTTTTGCTTTAAAAGTCTTGTTCTAAAGCCAGTGTGATCAGAACTTTGGGATTTCTTTAGTTCCTTTGATGAAAATGTGTCAAATCTATCATATATTTTACAGGTCTGATATTGGAAATATAGTTTCTTTACAGCTTTGTTTGTCATAGGATACAGTACACATAACGTTAGCTTGAGACTGGTCATTTAAATGCACTTTTTGTTTTCTTTGATGGAAATATGTCAAATCTATCTTAAAATTTCCAGGTCTGATGTATAGAATGTTTTTCTGCATGGCTTGGTTTGTCATAGGATATAGTACACATAACGTTAGCTTGAGACTGGTCATTTAGATGTGCTGTTTACATTGAATATAGGTGTTAAAAAGATGAAGCATTGTTTTTGACATTATTGTCTTTTGCATGTTTCATAGGATATATTGAACCTGTGATGGTCATACTTCATGAGAGGGAGCCAACATGGGCAGGACGTCTTGCATGGAAGCATCACACATGCACAATTTCGGCTCACAGTATCAGCATGACTTTAAAGCAGCATCCTCTTATTTGGTCTGCTCCTGTATGGGTCGTATCTTTTCACTTGCTGGACAATTCCTTTCCATGATTTTGTATATCTTAAACACTTTATAATCCTGTTAACCTTTTGTTGAGAAATAGCTCTGCTGTCTCCTGTTGTGATATTGTCAATTTCTAAAGATAGATTGATGCAGGCTATGAACCTATCCCATTTCACTCACAAGCGCTGATGGAAAATAAACTCAGCAGCAATCCTGGGGCTTCTCTTTAAGCTGCAGCAATCAGTCTTTACACAAATAATAATTCAGGAAGAACCTTATCTAGTAGACCAGGGAGTCCATAAAGCCTTAATACATACCAGTGTTCAGAGTTGGGTTGCCTTTTTTGAATCAAAATTGGGCTACAATGGTCTAATATCTAGCCCAGTGTTTTGCAGGAACTAGGGGCTTCCTGTAGGAACATTTTCTTTGATATCCAATCATAGGAAAACCATCATGATAATGCCATTTATCCATTGCATTAGGTTTTTCAATCCTGGGTACATGACAACAAATTTCCTGACAAGGGCATTTTCCTTTTTCGTCAGTCTTCATTTATGATGAATTCATCCTCTATTTCAAGCATCAAGGAGTCCCATTCAACTGTAATGAAAGATTCTTTTGTCTGCTCTTCCTCTTTGTTGGCATCTTTTACTTTGACCAGTAATTTTTGAAGATGCTTCCACCTTCTGTTTGCTGCATGTGAATTGATTTGCATTTGGAATGCACAGATTGAATGCCCTTATTGCTTCCTCAGTTTTAGGGCAACCTTCTTTTGCATTACCTCCTTTGATAATTGTTGCATGTTTTCTCATTCTTCTAGAGATTATAGTTAACCCAAAATGAGTAACCATCTTAATTGTAGAAAATTTCATATATTTAATAGAAAAGCAATATAAATGCCTTCGAAGTTGGATAGTAAAAGGTTATTGCGATAGATAAAGATAGATTGCAAACCTTGTATGTGACAAATTTCTAAACTATATTCATCCCAGGCCTATCCTTGACATGGAGTTGGAGATCCAGAGTAGCCCCAGACTAAAACTGATATTGAGATGTTTATGCTGGTGAGAGAAACATCCTTGTCTTGAGTTTTTAGATGAGGAAAGCCATTGTATCGCTATGCATATGCCTGTGCTTGATGCCAAAATAATTTTCCTAGATCTGATGGAGAAAGCTAGAAGCTAAGATATATGTATGAAGGGGGAGCAGATGATTATTGACAGATGGTGCTAGACACTGAACATCTGTCTTCTCATTATTTGGCTGTTCTAGAATGTTTTCTACATATCTCCAGCTACCACAATGTAGAGAAAAATCAATGATCCTTTTTCCTTTTTTCTAATAGGTCTAATAAATGCTATATAAGTAATTTTCTCACTGGCTTTCTGTTAATTTTAAAGAAAAGAAATGAAAGATTTTATTTGTAAGTGTGAAATGAAAAGGTCTATGGGACTGGCAAGCAACACCGCATATAAGTGTATGCCATACAGGCCTTGCCCAACAAAGTGTAGAAGGTCTGCAAAGCTAAACTTGAGTAAGTTTTGCTCTTTCCTGAGGTTGGATTTTCTATTGTCGATTTTGGTAACAAACTCTCTTATTTTACTAATCTTACATCTTAATAAAAGGCAGTTAAAGAGTAAGTCTCTCAAATCGTTGGTCGATTTGATTCTAATGTTTTTTCAGGTTGACCATTCCTCAGTGTAGTGCAAATTTTGTCTCAGTGCATGCCAGTTAAAGAAAATGGATATTCACTCTTTCTGTTCCTCTATTGTGCTCCGAATATCCAACATATAGAAATTTTTCAGAACATTACAAATTTACAGAAAACAAGATGTATAATAGGCTAGTATCCCCTAATCTTCAATACATTCAGAATTACAAATTCCCTTTAGTTAGGGTTAAACTATAAAATATTCCTGAAGGAATCACTCTACGATATCTCCATTTGTGAGATCCAGACTTTGCTACCCTGATCTACTCAATAAAACCAATCCATAATTAATCTACCCCATTTACAATCAGAGATGCCTCTATATTTAGATTCTCACAAAATATTAGTGGGGCGGGGTAAACCATTTATACACCTAGCCATACTTGTCAACTAAAATATATTGCACAAATTATCCTTTTGATACAATACATAAGTTGGTTGCTCCATAACTCATATACATAGTGTTGGCGTAAGAACTAACACCTCTGGAGTGTAAGTTTGTACGGACAGCTATGCACACTACGTAATGAGTGCTCTTCAAATTAGGAGGGAAAGCTCCCTCGTTGTGCTGAAATGCATGAAATAGAAAACTAAACTAATGTCCTATCTTTTTGTTCTCAGCTGGTAGAGGCACAAGGTTAAGAAAACCTAGAACGTTGCAGCTAAGTATTTTCTGGTTTCGCAGATCATGTAACTACAACTAAGCTAACTTCTTTAATATCTATCCAATTTCCTCAAGAAACAGAGCATGAGGAAATGGAGCAGGAATGTATTGTACGATAAACTCCAGGTGCGGGCTCACAACATGAAGGCAAGGTAGGCGCAACTATTTGCTAATCCGGGAAGAAGTTTATTAAAACAAACAAATGGACGGTAAACCTGGTACAGCGTCACAACATGAAGGCAAGGTAGGCGCAACTATTTGCTTGGCTGAATGAGTCTACTATAACACACATCATACGATAAGCTTTGAGTACAGTTTCGCAACATGAAGGCAAGGTAGGCGCAACTATTTGCTCTTCTGAATAGGCTTATAATCAACAAAAACAAAAGGTAAGCAACTGGGACAGTAGATTGTATAGACGCAACACGCATGCAATAACGATCAAACCAGCAACCCCATTTAACTAAGGTCGAATAAACACCATAACAATAACATGAAGGCAAGGTAGGCGCAACAATTTATTATAACAGCAATTACTCTTTGAACAGATACAACAATAGCAATACTACAGGCAAGGTAGGCGCAGCATGTATGCTATCAAGCAAAAGTTAAATTACAAATGAGCTTAAAGCTCTTATTTATAGACTTCAAGGTGTAGGCAACCCTAAAATCACCTTGAGTCAACTAAAGTCTTGCAATGCATGCAAGATCTTATTCCTAAACCCTAATTGAATGAAACTATACAGTTAACTGGGAAACTATCATCAGTTAACTGAAACATCTAATCTAAATGGACAAGGTGCAACATGCACGTCCTTATTGAAAGCAAGTCAACTGGAATGCTATCATCAGTCAACTGAAAAAATCTAATCTAATCTCCAAGTATATGTAGATATTTCCAAGAAAGACATGGCATGCAATGTGTAACAACTTGTTAACTAGGAAAGAAGCCTCGATTTTAACTCTTGTGTCTAATGTCTATCTTAGAAAAGGTGGGACGCCTTGAACTGAAGTTCACTGACCCTGATCTCGAGCAAGTAACCCCTCCACGAGGTTAGTGACTGCATCACCATCTAGAGGTCGTCACATGTCTCAAGTGTCAATTCACTGCTTCTTAGCAACTCAAGCAAAATTGAAAATCTCTGTATACTTAAACTGGCCCTTCACTGGCTGGTAACTATGGCGGCTTTGTAACTGAAGTGATGGCCACCGTTTCCTCTGCAGCTTGATGCTTCTCACATTTTTCATGCTTTTCTTTATGGAAGAGTGTTGCATGATGAAACTGCGAACTCTTTGGTTGTGAGAAATACAAATGAACATGCTGCATACATAGAAACCCAACGGTATCAACCCTCTAAACTGACCTTGGAAGACAATCAGCTATACGAGACATGAAACCATGTGAACTTGAGTGACTACTCTTGTCAACCTTTCCGATGCGCTTGATACAAATCAATGTCAGCTTTTCTGATGAAATCATGAATTACGATTGACTTGGTCTTGAATTCGTTCTGCGTGAACTACATCCTGAAAAACTCGCCTGTTGACTGTGAACATGGCTATATTCTGACAACTTCTCCAAAAAACCAAAAATCTCTCCTAATGAGGCTAAAAATAGCTTGTCGGAGGGCAATTTTCACAGAAAATTCTGAGACGTGGGTTTTATGTAGAATCAAATTCTAAGATGACCCACAATGTCAGAATTGTGAAAAAATGTGATTTAGGCCCGCATGCAAAAGGTTTTCAGTTGAGATCTGAGGGGCTGTGAGGACATTTTTTCCCGAGAAAATCTGAGATATGGGTTTTGTCCAGAAGATATTTCTAAGACAACCCACAACGTTAGATTCGAAAAATATCGACTTCTACTCCACCATGCAAAGGAATTTCACTTCAGAAAATCAAAGCCTCAAGAACTGATGCTCTGGAACAAATTTTTCTTGAAAATTCTAGCACATGGGTTTTGCTGAGAAAGCAATTCTGAATCAACCCAGATGATTTGTTTTGCCAAAAACGCCAATTCTTCAAACATGTGAGAAAATTTTAAGACGAGAAGATGGAAGAAATCTAGAGAAGAAGAAAGATGTTTTTTAATTTTTATTTATTTATTATCTTCTTCTGTCAAAATCGCCACTCTGCCTTGAATTCTGCTGATGAATCTTGACTTGTACCTGCAAAAGAATATTTTTTATGCCTTCACAACTGACCGCTGAAGAAATTCGCCCAACTCTGGAAAGAATTCACCTCTGCTCAAGCTGGATGAATGAAATGATGAATGCCATGCTTGCATAACTAGAGCAAAATCGTACTACAAAAGCAAGACTGCAAGCTCAAACCCTAACTGTGAAGAAGGAATCCGATTGGCACTTTACCAGTTGAACTGCTGCTGTCTCCGAGTCTTAGATAAAAAAAATAATATCTTAATTTTAAAACATGTAAAAAACTAAAAATGGCGCCAATGTCTGTCTTTGAAGAAATTCGTCACTTTTCAATGCTTTGCATGCAAAATATTTTTTTTCATTTTTTGCCAAAAATAGCATCTTGTTGTGTTCAACACACTTCCCTGATTCCAAAAAGTCAAATTTTGATCTTTTAGGCTTCCATTTGCAAGAGTTATGAGATTTTTGAGAATCTCCTATTTTGTAGCTGACTGCAAAGTTACAACTGACCCTGTTCAACTCTGATCTCCGGATGATTGAATGATCCTGCTTCTGTGCTGAGATATCCACCGCGAAGCTTGCATGACAAGGATGAAATGTCTGCTGGGAGCAACAACTGCTAAAATCATCATCTGATACCTTAGAAAATTAGGCGCCTCTGATTAAATTGATGTTTTGACTCTAGACTTAGCCATTTCTTAGTTTTGCCTTCTGATGCTTCAAACTGCCGCTGACAGTGAATAATGAACTCCACTAACTGAATAATGGATTCATTGCATGACTAGAAGTACTCTGCATCCAATGACTGTATGTGAGGGATCTGAAAATTGTATTAAGAACCCCAAAAGAATGAGCGCCCCTATTCTGTGATAGCTCAAACACCATTTTGACAAAAGTGTGAATTTTATCAGAACACCATACTTTGACCCTTGATACCGAGAACTGGAATGTTCCGATACGCGTGCCGCCTGTCTTGCTGTACAGTTTGGTCAACTTGCAAGAGATGTTCTTGGAGATGACGAAGCCAAAAAATTGCTTTTAAGGCCTCTAAAAGAAAATCGCCTTTTTCAAAGAAAATAATATTCTTACACTTAAGTCATTCTTTGAACTGCCTTCAATCAACTCTTCTTTACAGCATTATCATCTTGACCTTGCATGTACGAGCATTCGCCAAATCCCGGAGGCTGTCGGCTAGACTCATTGGATAGCTTGAGTAATTGCACACAAGTCTTGTGAAGACTGTAATTGCAAATAACCCCGTCTGGCAGGCCTAAAGGAGAATCGCCCCTAGCCTACAGCTGTGCAGCTTTGTGTAGCTACGCTTCACCATCCTCTGTTTTACGTGCTCGGTAGGACCTCTGTCACAGTTACTCAAAACATCGGATCGTCTTGTGAACGGAATACACTGCAAAACTGAACTGAGCTGGAAGAGATCTCAGGAAGACCTCAATTGCAAATTCATCCATCAAACAGGTCTTATTTAGGATCGCCCCTGGGCTACAGGGGAGCGGATTTGCATTTCTAGAAACCTCATCTGACATGTATCCTGCCTGCAATTTCCACTTCTAACGCTAATAACCAGATTTCTGTACTGGATACGCTTTCGCTTGATAGCTCGTTGAAAAGCCAAACTAATTCTGCAAAGACTGAAACCATCAAAACACACATGCATCTAGATCTGGGCCTTCAAAAAGAAAATCGCCCTTGGGCTAGAAGGGAGTGGATTTGCATCTCTAGACTGCCTCCTTGATGAAAACACTCTTCGTAACCTCTGCTTCTGTCTTCGTTTGCCGGAGTTCTGTAACTCGGATAATCTTGCTTCATGGCTAATTGGAAAGCTGACTGAAAATTGAACATAATGAGTGTATCCTTTATCCAAAACACTCAAATCTTGACCTTCAAATGGAAGGGCGCCCCTGGGCTACAGGGGAGCGGATTTGTTTTGAATTCATCGATTTTCACCATTTTATGCTTTGCAAACGCTGTATCCATCCCTGCGGTTGACCATGTCGAAGCGTTGTGACTGCTGAGGTGTGTGAATGACTATACTTCATCATTTTCACATGTACGGACACTATAAAGTTGATTTGCACGTTGATTGCGCAAGTGTCTACTACGTTACATAGTGAAAAGTTCCCAGACTTAGAATATTTTAGCACTTTTTTGCCAATCTGAAAATCCCCTCCATCAAAAAGCATTATTTCCAACATCTTTTATCGTAGAGCGTTCCTCTTTGAGTTTCAGGCTTAGATATTGATACCTGGTACTAGCCAACTGCCATTGATGACCCCGAAGATCCTAACTTTTCTCCTGAAAAAGTGAAGACTACCCACCAGCCTTAAACTGACTTTTAACTAAAACTGACTTCACCACTGTGATTGTGATGTGAAATAATCCAATCAAAATTAATTTCAGCCAATTCGGACAAGTTCCTATTTTTTAGGGTTTCGAGCTAAAAATAGATTTCAGAAAGCCTAATTTTCAAAAATTTCAAATTTTGCTAGTATCTTCCTGGCATCACACTGACTAAAAGCCCATACTTTATTTGCCCAAAAACTGAGTTTTGACCCCACTTTTACAAGGTTTAGACCATTTTAAGCAAAATGCCTTAATGAAGCAAAAATTTCGGTTTGGGTACAACACATAGTAATACTATAGCTCCTCGCTTATAATTAACAATCAACCCTCCGTAACATGCAAGAGGAGATCATGTAGTAAGACATTTAAATCTATCTATACTTGATACCATTTTTGATCAATGATTGATCCATATGTGATCTTAATAAGTGATTGACCTTGATGATCCCATGCTTTCTTGCCACTCTTATCCACACTTGTAGATATGTGATTTTCCTTTGACATGGGGTATCATATTTGTTTCTTCTTTGATTTCATGTATGCCTATATCCATTACTCTTTTGATGTCAATAGTATCCATAGAATTTTTTTCTTTGATTTCTTATATGCTCATCATCATTTTCTTTTTGATGCCAAGCATAGACTATTTACTCGGTAATTCTACTTTAATGATTAATAGAGAGTAAACGAAAATAATAGAATAACAAAATATAACAATTACTCGCAACAGCGTTCAAAAAGATATGTTGTTGTATTCATTCATACTTTAGAAGTGCAGTAGTTATAGGATACTTGCATGCGGTCCTCGACTATGAGTACATTAAGAATTATATAGCAAGGCCTGTTGTTGTTTAAGGATCAGATATACAGAAATGAAAGTAATCATAAAATGCAACACATGAGACAATGAACACAATCAGATACCCTTGGAAAACCCTCCTGCTGAGGGAGAAAAACCCAGCAAATAATTCTCTTATATATTGTAGGAACAAGAGCAGAAATCTGCTTTACAACACAGGCCCAGCACATAGGCGAATTTGATACAATGAATAATAGTACCTCTCAAAGATACAAACAATTATGTTTCTCCTTGAATTAGGCCTGCTGCTGCAAGAAGAACTACAACCACATAATGATGATCTTCTGCTACATCATGATAATCTGTTGCTATATCATAATGATGATCTGCTGCTACAACATAATGATCTGCTGCTACAAGATGATACTCTGCTGCTCAAGTGCGAACTGCTGTAGGAATGCTGAATGAACTTAAATAAACTTCATGATTTTCAAATGAGCAAAGCGACCTTGTATTTATACAAAGTGAGGTATCCCCTTAATTAGGTCGGCCATCTTCAAGAATAAATAATTACAAAATAACAATGTAGGTCGGCCCAAATAGGAATCACAAAATATCAATGAAGGTCGGCCCCAATAGGTAAATGATAATAATTTCAATGAACATACATTAAATAGCCGATGAGGCTATCATTTAATTTATGTCTAATCTCAAATTGGGTAAGCTGGAAGAAGCAGCCCGAAGCTGCTAATAACATCAACAAGGCCGACGTTGGTTGAGAATGCCAACCGTCGGTAACTACCAACTGACAACCAACTGTCGGGGACTAATTACAAAATAACTTATTTATTTATTTATTGGCAACTACATCAACCCCCCAAAAAGAAAGCCGTCTTCTAGACGTCAACTAACAAAATTAGGAGTTAAACAACCCCAAACCAAAACTACCGAGAAGTGGGATGAGAGGATGTCCTTGGATTTATAGAAGATGTGGGAGTGGATGTCAGGGATCGGAGTTGTTGAAGCCTGTGGACCCTCTCTGTGTGCAGCTTCAAATGGTGATCTGCTACTAATTCTTGCTCCCTTGCTGCCTTCACCATCTGTGCAACTTCCACTAGTTGGCATTTGGTTTGCTTGATCTCCCTGTTTTTTGCCAGCTTGGTCTTTGTGGTTGTCACTCGAGCTCGTTCTGCTATAGTGAGTTGTGCTTGCCGAGTCAATTGTTCCTGAAACTTTTATGTACATTCAACCAATTCAAGACTTATTGTTTGCACCATATGGAGGGGCTCATTTTTGTGATGTGTGAGCTTTTTAGTGAAGACTATTTGATGCCTCAGCCTATAAAACAAATCTTTGAAAGAGGTCTCTATGCCAAACAGAGCTGAGATCATTCTACCATCTCTTCCTCCTATTGTAGGCCTGTTAGTGTGCCAAGTTGCCATCATCTTGGGAGTCTCTACTTCTAGCCATCTACGAGAAGTGAAGCATTGCACAAACTCCCCTTCACACTCCATCTGTACAAATGTCAAAATATATTGGGCTTCTCTTTCCACCTACAAAGAATGCCATATATCCAATCGCTTAGAGATGTCAGCAACCTCTTGCATTACAACGGTTATAGATTATAAATCTTGTATATATCTCTAGATTGTGCCAAGTGGGTTTGTCACATCGGGCTTAGCGATCTTAATGTTTATCCCCTCTGATTCAGTTGGCTCCTCATCCTGATCCTAACCTGATGGGTTGGTTTGTGGCAATTCCTGTGAAGTTGAAGGTGGCTATGGTACCTGAGAGGTCCCCCCAATCTCCTAATTGTGTTCAACATTTTGCGGGTTCACTTGTGGAGGACAAGGCTCCACACTGCCAATAACCATGATCGATTGATTTGTCTCTTGCCGCTCAAGTCCCTCGTCCATGATCCCTGGAGAACTTGATAAGGGAAAAGCTGGTACCTCCATCAGAAGTCCAAGTAAGTCTAGCCAATAATTAATTTGTGTGGCGTCTGTAGGCAAAGTGATGTCCTCAGACAAAGTGCCTTTTGTTGGTACGGTGACCTCAATGGGTAGAGTGGATCCCACCAACAATGTAACTGGCAATGTAATTGGCAGTGCTAGTAGTGTGGTTGGTAGTTTAACTGGCGGTGTGGTTGGCACTGCTGGCAGTGTAGCTGCGATTGTGGTTGGCATTGTTGTAGTAGTCTCATTGATGGGGATCGCCTCATCTATCTCCATTTTCGGTAAGGACTGTGCATCGATAGCGAGTGATACCTCATGTATTGGCATAGTGGTCGATGTGGAGGATAACAATTCTATAGGCTCATAGTCTTTAGCATTGTCTCCCCCGTCGCCTAACACATCCCTTTGCTTTCTTTTCTTCCTTACTATTTGTGTTGTTTCCTCTCCCATAGGTGCCTGCATATTGAGGGTCATCCAATAGAATGCCGTCGGCCAAGAAGGATCAAGTTGGGATACAGGCTGAAACTTGCTCCATTTCTCGGTAGGAACCTGAGTATGAATGGCGTCTAGGAAGAGAGCGATGGCATGCTGTGTCATTTAGAATGCTTTGTGTTTTTGTGCAAGGAATTCTTTGATTATTTTTTACAACATTCTTGCCTAGTTATTTACTTCGTCCATACTTAAGCCAATCATATAATCAATCATCTGTATGGATACATCCGATGCTCGACTGACACTGGTTAGTCAACATTTTACTAAGTCCATAATACACTTCCATTCTGCTATAGCCAAAAAACTTTTTCGCAGGCCCCTATTCATAGCATTCCATATGCCATTTTTTTCTTGTTGCATTAAGTTTGGTTGGCATATTCTTCGAAGGGATGGCTCATTATGCTGTGGGGTTATCTTCACCGTGGGCTTACTCACACTTGTGTGTGTGGAAGGTATGCCAAATACCTTGCTGAATTCTATTGACCAAAATGAAATAATCACTTGGTAGCCTCTGTAATCAATTATTGATTTATGGGATGCTTGCTGATGTTTGTCATCATTGCCTTTAGGTAAGGTTTAAATTCTCGAGAATTAAAAAATGGGAGTTGTATGACTTTGTCTACTTGTGCATGTTTCAGTGCCACCTTCAACACATGATTGTCTTGGTTGTTTTGCCACCATGTCTGATGCTCATTGGTGAGACTCTCCCACGTCATTGCATCAATTGCAGTCTCATCCTCCTCTTTGGTGGTTTTTCTTGAGGCAATTTAGGGCTTGCAATGCTGCAGTGCTCTCTTTCCTTTGTTGCTGCTAGCGTCCATCTCTGCAAAAATTATTTTGAAATATGCTCTCGGAAATTCACAATTAAATTTAAATGGATGATATCCTCTCTGAAGAAGGTTGTAATAATGTTTGCCAATGTGGATATTTGTACTCTGTAGGAGAAAAATGAATCTTGGCAAATGGAATATAGAGGCCATACTTTACAATTATGAAATTGCCAAAGGACAAGGAAGAGTTGTATGCTGAAATTCTTTGATGAAATCTGCAGTACTTGAAACTGTTGTACCAAGGCGTGATCCGTACGATGAATGTTGGTTCTTATAGGTTATATGGTGAATGTTTTTTCAAGCTGTACATTGATTGGCAACTGTACCGCACAGTCCTTGAATGTTTGATGTGCGGTATAAAACTTCCTTGATGACCATCCTCGTCGTATGATGCAACCATCCCTTGGTCGTACAATGTTGCATAGTCTTTTCTGTACGTTGATGTTGAATCCCTCTATGTGCCATATGATGTAATTAGACCTTGGCCATACGGTGCAAAATTTTAGCCTTGGCTGTACTCCTTGTTGCCACTATACTTTGTGAACAACTTTAAAAGGCCGTATGATATTGATTTGTGGTCGTCGTTCCTTGCTCACCTTTTGCCATATTGTGTGCTGCATGGGAGTTCATACGATGAAGATCAAAATATCTAGGCGTTCATCCAACTTTGCAGGCCACACTATTTCAGATTCTATGGTATGATATACTTGAAAGTGATGCCAACTTTGAACTTTTATGATGGTTTTGCTTTTGCCACTTAATGATGAATTGCCTTAGTAATTGTGCCCAAATTTTTTTAGGCAATTGTACTATTTGCTTTTTGACTGGTAATATTTCAACATTTTTTCAATTTTGCTATTTTAACTTTTTCCAGCTTCAATATTTTAATATTTGACAACTTGAATATTTTAGTACTTCTCCATTTTAATTTTTTAATATTTTCCAACTTTGATAATTTAATATTTTTCAACTTTGATATTTTAATATTTCTTAACTCCAACAATTTAATCAATTTTAGCTTTTTCTTTCTATTTTCTTCTCCATTTTCTTTTTTTCTTTTCTATCCGTTTCGTTGGACTTTTGCTTTTAATCTTATTTTTGAAGCTTGGTGTTGTATACAAAATTGCCACGATCTTTTCTAACATTCATACTCACAACATGTTCCAACATATTCTAGACCAATTTGTTTTTGTAGTAAAGGTGGATTTTTTATACCTTTAGCCCTTTGGTTGCCATCAATATACATAACACCTCTTTGTTGATACCACTTAACTTCATCTCCTTTGACTGTTGGGGATGCTATCAGATTGTGTACTAGTTGCCATAACCCATTGGAAGTTGGTGGCTTCATGTTAGGATCTATTGCCCATTGTTTTCCATCTTCATTATATCCAAAACGTTTTGCTACAAAGTAGTTTTTGGCCATCAACATTAGCCGTAGGCTAGGTCCTTCCTCTGATTATTCTGAATGTTCTGTTGTGGATTTGTGCCATTCCTTTGCGGTCTTCCTCTTTTTCTTATCTTCGTTCAATCATAGCTAATATATCCTATCCTTTGCCTTGAATAAGGTGCTTTCAGATGCCATCCGCCATGCAACTTGATCCATTTAGTAGGTGGCCCAAAGAACACATTTGTTGTGTTGATGGACTCTTGGTATTGCCACTCCTTCTGGTTCTTGCATAACAGGTTTTACCACTACTCCTTCTGGTCCTTGTGGTTCTTGTGTAATAGGTTTTACCGCTACTCCTTCTGGTCCTTTTGGTTCTTGCATAATAGGTTTATCTTCTACTCTTGCATCACTTCCACTTGCCATCCAGTCTACCATGTTGAATGCAATTGGAGTCTTTGTCCTCTCCTTGTATGGCTTTAGTTTCGATCCATTAATACCATCTTTCAATAGAGTGCCATCCAGATTCTCTAACTTGATAGCCCGTTATTGGAGACTTCACGGATTTTAAAGGGATCGAGACATCTCACTTTGACTTTTCCTAGTTTTATTTCGCTACGATTGTTATACTTTAGAACTAATTGGCTGGAAATTCACTTGTTGGAGATGTTTGTCATGCCAATACTTTCTTCTTTTTTGTATCACTTTCATTGCCCATTGGGTCAACACCCTTTGTTCGTCAAGTTTGTTCAATTGGGATAGTCGCTCTTTCAAACTCTCCATATCGCCTAGTTGATTCTCGACAACAATCCTTAGGCTTGGTACCATGTATTCAACATGGACTACTACTTCCTGGCTGTATATCAAGTAGAATGGTTTCTTGTAGTCACCTTGTATGTTGTTTGGTAAGTGTTGGCGTAATAACTAACACCTCTGGAGTGTAAGTTTGTACGAACAACTATGCACACTACGTGATGAGTGCTCTTCAAATTAGGAGGGGAAGCTCCCTCTTTTGCTGGTATGCGTTCTAAAAGTAAAGTAATCGAAACCTATCTTTTTCGACTCAGTTCGGAGAGGCACAAGGTTAAGGAAACCAAGGATGTTGCAGCTAAGGGTTTTCTCTCGTTTCACAGGTCTTAACTACAACTAAAACTAAATACTTTAATCTATCCAATTTCCTCAAGAAAACAGAGCATGAGGAAAAAGAGCAGGAATGGTTTTACACGATAAACCTGGTACGGATTCACAACGTTAAGGCAAGGTGGCACAACAATTTGCTTGGCTGAATAGGCTTATTATCACACACATCACACGATAAGCTTTAGGTACAAACTCTCAACATGAAGGCAAGGTGGCACAAGAATTTGCTCAATTTGAATAGGCTTATTGATAACAAAACATAAAGGATAGCCAACTAAGACAGTAAATTGCATAGCCAAGACACGCGTACAATCTACGATCAAACTAGCCACTATATTTAACTAAGTTGAGCATTCACCATAATAATTGCATGAAACCCAAGTGGCATAACAATTCATTATCATAATAAATACTCATGAATAGATACAAAATAAGCAATATTACAGGCAAGGTGGGCACAACATATATTAATCTCTCGTGCGAAAGTTATTTACAAATGAGCTTAAAGCTCTTATTTATAGACATCAAAGGTGTACGCAACCCTAAAATCACCTTGAGTCAACTACAGTCTTGCAATGCATGCAAGATCTTATTGCTAAACCCTAATAAAGGAAACTATACAGTTAACTGGAAAGCTACCATCAGTTAACCGATGCAAACAATGCTAACTGGACAATGTGCAACATGTATGTCCTTATTGAAAGAAAAGCTAACTGATAACTAACCTCAGTCAACTAACACTAACTAAGAGTCCATCCTCCTGCGAAGATATCTCCAAGAATGAGATAGGCGTGCCTGATGTCAACAAGGAAAACTCAAGAATTGACGTTGAGTTAATTGTTGCTCGTGACTCATCCTCATAAACAACTGCAGGATCTAATTAGATGTCTACTCTAAGTCCTCTCCGTTTACCATCTCATCCAGGAATTTATCGACAGTATCATCATCTGGCACTCTGACGTTGTTCACGATGATTAACTGTCTGTCTAACTCCTTATCTCCATCCTAGATTTCCCTCTTACTGTCTCTAACCTTTGTGGTCACCTTCTTGAAACTGATAGTCAACATTGAGAATTCCTCCAACTTGGACGCCTCTGGGTCTCCACCTAGGTTACCACAAACTAGCTCTTCGAACTCAGCCTGAACTGCCTCCAACTCGGCATATGTACCATACTCACGCCGATAATGACATGGGATCTGGGTGATGTATTCGCCGATAAATCGAAGTGCTGTAGCAACCTTCTCCTGAATCACGCCCATCTTAGCAAAAACTCTGTCATACGTTTCCACTCTGCAAAGATACAACTCTCTCCAAGTGAAAACCTTCCTTTTATCTTCTGCTGCTTCAATGGCGTCATAGGCAACTGCAAGCTGTGATATAAGAATCAGATCCTTCGGCTTACGCTCAACTATGAAGATCTCGAGCTCCTGAATCCTCTGGCGAAGACCATGTGCGTCAACCCTCAAGTGATACATCTTTGTAAGGAGGTGTCGACCAACAATGATGAAGTCCTCAATCTAGGTATCTAAAAGCTTTCGTCGATTAATTAAGTAGCGAATCCTTTGCTGATCTGCGGCAGTCTGTCGAAGCTACGGGAATAAAGATGCTTGCCCCTCGTTTCCATGAAGCAAACTCGAGATGTACATGCAGAGTTGCCTAATTTCAGCCTTGAGTGCTGCCTTATCTTCACCGTCCTTCATGACACGTTCCTCCAGATTACTCACGACGACCCTGAATAGGCTCACGTCAGTGTGTCGAGTACTCTTACCTAGATTTGTTTTGACGAAAGTAAAGTCACCAACATCAACTTCATATAAGTTCTTGCCTTCTGGAGGTGTAGCAACCTCTATGATGATTTCGGCCTTAGGATTCTTCTCAATGTACCCGTTTTTTGGCCCTCTTATTCAACCTATTCTGATAAGGTTCACCAAACTTGGACAAGTCAAGTTTATATGAAGGCATACGCCTCTCTCTTCCCAACGACCTCTCGAGCCAAGATGAATAAGCAACGCTATCCTCTCGAGGCAGAGCTGCTTCTGCTATGTCAGCTACTGGTGGATCCACTGGTATGAAGGTCTCATGTACTGGAGACTCAGGCTCCGAATCAATATCTATAGGAGACGATTGCGGTGAGAAAGGTGGACCTGGAGATGACGAACTAGCCTCAACCTGAATTACTGGTTTTGCTGGAATAATTGGCTTTGATGGAACTACTATCTCTGCTAGAACTGGAAGTACTGGCTCCGCAACCGGAAGTACTGACTCTCTCTCAACCTGTTTCCTCTTGGTGATGCTCTTCCCTTTCACCCCAATCTTAACCCCTTCAAGCGGCTTCAAGATAACCTTAACTCAAGGCAAAGAAGAAATCATTGTTGGCGGCTCTGGAACTGGAATCACCCTTCGGTTCCACTTGCTCTCAAGGAAGTACATGCTCGTTTTAATAACTGACCTGGACAAGTCCTTTATTGAAGTATTCACTGGGACATACCAATCAAGCTGGTGAAATGGTTGGCGAGCGACTTGGTCTTTAATGAATGAATTGAGAAGTATCTCGCCATCATCATCAGACAAACCCTCCACATCCTCTGACAAGAAATCAACAATCAGTGGGAGAGTAAGCCTACAATAATGACACCGACGCACCTCAAAGTCATCCTCACAGTTGACCCAAATGTCCTCAAGCGCTGCCGAATGTGAAATGTTTCGCTCTAACCTTGCTGAATAATGACCCAACGGATCATAGGTACGCCTCTGAGGAAAACACTCGAGCCGGAGTTTCTCTTACTCGTTTGCCATTAGCTTGCAATTGGCAACTGTCTTGCACTTGTAAATACCCAATCCGAAAGGAAAGGTGAAAGCTAGCTTGTGTCGATTGCGAAGGAAAGTGTGAACCTTGTGTGCCTGTCTCATAAACTCCATAAAAAGAACCTTATCCGAAGGGTACCTCGGTAGCATCAGAGGCTCTCTTGTATATCCATACACCTAGATATATGTAAAAGTAGGGAATTGGATGAACGAATCCGCCCAACTCTCCATTGCTGATTTAGCCTCTGAGGAAATTCTAACATGCATCTCATTGTCTAAATCTTTGACAGTCCTCATAAGAAAGTGATCATTCACTGCTCTAAAGTCCTGTTCAGCTTTCAAAAACTCCAACTGAGAGTAGTATTCGTGCACTTGTTGAATGCCCAAAACTCCATTGGTCTTCAATAGTCTAAAGCTGCCTTGAAATGCAACCAAGTAAACTAGAAAGGTCACCATGTGGAATTTGTGCATCTTAAGGAACTCTGTAATCTGCTGGTGAAGACACTCATTGATAAACATTGCCTAGTCAAAGGTTTCTTTCTTATCAATAACACGAGAGATGAGATAGAACATCCATGGTTGGAAAACACTTGCATCTTCTTGACTAGCTAACCGGTTGAGTAAAGTTATTAAAATGGAGATCTCATCCTTGAACTCACCATGCCCAATTTTCTTTGGCATGTTGGTTTTCTGAGCTTTTAACCATCGTTGAGCTACTTTCTTCTGTGATCTATCTTTGTCCTCCTCCCATATTCTATCACAATCTGGAATGGATACTGCAAAATGATCTGAGCGTGGAAGAATAGAAAAGCATTTTTCTACATCCCTCGGTTTAAGGCTACAAATGATCCTTCCATTAGTCGACCTGATTTGTCTGGTAGACGAGTCATAATGCTTGACACAAGCAAGTACGAACTCGAGGTCAGATTGAGATGGGAATGGATGCCATTGCAACTATCCTTGAACGCTCAAGGTTCCTGATTGTAGTACTGCTGGTACCCTCCAATGTATTCAGATGGATGACGGGATAAACATGACTCAAGTCAGTATCAGTAGTTTTCAAAAAATTATGAAGAAAGACCTGTTTGGCCTTATAATCTATGGGATTATACTGCATTATGAAAAACTAGATTATTGACTGTAAAGTCGGGTATATTCGGACTGTTAATGATATTGTTCAGATTTGTGAGGAATAACAAATAATGAAGAGATAAATTTAAATGTAGCAAAACATGCTATTTAAATTTATACTTGCTTATATATTCGAATTTATTCCTTGAAGCCGACTTCTTAATTGATGATTAAATAAAAATAAAAATATTAAAAGATATTTAATATTTATGGCCGACCCTTCTTGAAATTCGTGCCTCCATCAAGGGTCGTGTTTTTTCTTAAGAAGGCCGACCTGACTCTTGTGAAGAGGTGCGACTTCTTTGTGTTTGCCTATATATTCAAGGCGTCTATTGCTGTATTGATCAATCAAGCTCATTTATTATAATTCAACTTTCTACAGAAGTTAGCACTTAAGCAGCAGATCATCATCTTGCATCAGCAGACTGAGTTTAAGGAGAATCATATTCGCACTTAGGAGAAGTGCTAATATTCATTGTATCAGATTTGTCTTTGTGCTAGGTCTGAGTTGTATGCAGACTTCTGCTCTTTATATATTCAATATAAGAGATATTTTGGCTGGGTTTTTCTACCTCGAGTTTGGAGGGTTTTCCCAGGGTATCTTGCTGTGTTAATTGTCTTATGTGTTGCATTTTTTGATTGCTTTCATCTCTGGTCCTAAAATTTACATCGTATCAGAGCGGGTTTGAGGAGAGATTGTGATCAGATTTATACTTACAGCAGTACCCTATTCTCTTATTTATATTTAGTTGTCTATATCTACCCTAGTCAAGATGGTGAACAATTTGAAGATTGAGGATAGACTTGAGGGAGCATCCAACTATACCTCATGGAGGTTTAGAATCATGCTCACTTTAGCAGAGAATGATTTGGCTGAGTTTGTGGAGACCAAAGTTCCCGAACCGGAAGAGGAAGAAGGGAAGATGCAATGGAGGAAGAAAGATATCAAGGTGATGAAGTTGTTGGTTGATTCTGTCAAAGACCATATTGTTCCGATTGTCTCCAAATTAAAGACGGCAAGGGACATGTTCAAAACATTGGAAGAGATGTACGAAATCAACAACACGAGCCAGGCACTTGCACTAAAGCAACAACTACATCATGTAAAGATGTTGAAAGGAGAAACAGTGATTGCCTATTTCATGAGGATTTCAGAATTGAGAGATCAGCTCTCAACAAATGGTCATGTGATTGATGATAAAGATTTGACGATGCTTGCTCTCAATGGTCTTCCACTATCATGGGAGTCCTACATTCAGGGAATTAGTGCAAGGTCCAAACTTCCTAAGTTTGATTGCCTAAGGGCTGATTGTATTCAAGAAGAATCAAGGTTGGTGGCTAGAGGCGTTGGTCAAAGTTCAAAGAATGAAGATATTCATGTTCTCGCCTCCCATGCTTCGAAGAAGAAAGGAGAAGATGGGAAGAAAAGGTTCTTCAAGAGGAATCGAGATAAGGGAAATGATGATACACCCGCCTTCAAGAAGAAGAGAGATATGTCCAAGATTCAATGCTTTAGGTGTGATAATTTTGGCCACTTTGCTAAGCATTGTCCTACAAGACCCAAGCAACAGGCCACCGTTGCAAATGTTGATGATGCTTCTCCGCAGAAGGATACATGTGAATACTTGTTCTACTCGGCATTGTCAAGCAATGTACCTACGGACACCAACACCTGGCTAATCGACAGTGGTGCTTCTCGACACATCACAGGTTTTAAGGAGCACTTATCAAGCTTGGTGGAGAAAGAGTCTTCCAAACAAGTTATTATCGGAGATTATGCAAGTTACTCCCATTGGGACCTCTACTCTTCATTTGGATTCCGGCTTCACACTTCAGTTGAGCAATGTTCTTTATGTTCCAGGGATCAAGCGTAATCTCATTTCAATTTCAGCCCTAGAAGATAAAGGATATCAAGTTGCCTTCTCCAAAGGCAAAGTACTTGTGTGGATGGAGAATTCTAGCTTCAAGGATGCTCAAATAATTGGGTTTAGGCATGAAAGTCTATATAGGCTTTGTACACATCCACTGCAGGCTTTGGTTCATGATTCTTCAAGCTTATGTGATCTATGGCATCGAAGATTGACTCACCTTCACTTCCGAGCCTTACCTATCATGGAGAAGATGGTGATGGGTCTTCCGAAGTTCAACCAGGAGCATGAAGGAACTTGCAAAGGTTGTGCATTGGGTAAGAATACAAAAGCCCCCTTCCATAGTAGAGAAAATAGATCTAAGTGTATTTTAGACCTTATTCATTCAGATTTATGTGGGCCTATGTCTGTTCCATCTTCAAGTGGATTCTTGTATTATGTTCTGTATATTGATGACTACTCTAGGAAGACTTGGATTTATTTTTTGAAAACTAAAGAGTCTGAGGAAGTGTTAGGAAGGTTTAAGGAGTTCAAAGCCTTAGTAGAAAATCTTTCTGGTAAAAGAATCAAAGTCCTCAAATCTGATAATGGTGGAGAATACACCTTTGGCAGTTTTTATAATTTTTGTGTTGATGCAGGGATTAAGAGGGAGTTCTGTGTCCCCTATAATCCTCAACAGAATGGTGTTGCCGAAAGAAAGAACAAAACGATTGTGGAAGCTGCAAAAGCCATGATCCATTACCAAGATCTACAAACTTTCTTATGGGCAGAAGCTTCTAGGATTGCAGTATAGGTGCAAAATAGAAGCCCTCACAAGATCTTGGAGAACATGACTCCCGAAGAAGCCTTTACAGGAAAGAAACCTGAAGTTAGTCATTTAAGGATCTTTGGGTGTCCTTTTTATATCCATGTTCCAAAGGAAAAGAGAGCTAAGTTGGAGCCTTCTGGTAAGAAGGGAATTTTTGTAGGCTACAGTGAGACATCAAAAGCCTACAGGATATACATTCCAGGACAAACGTTGATCGATATCAGTAGGGATGTCACATTCGAGGAAGATGTAGCATTTAGGAGATCTAGGGGCACTCCTATGGAGATCAATAATGAAGAGTTTCCTCAGGATATGGAAATTGATCATACTCCTGAGATTTAGAAGGAGACTTCTGAAGCAAAAGAAGATGATGATCTTGTTGAACCCTTAGAACCTACTGATGGACCTACTGACATTGTAATTGGAAGAAAAAGACCTCTATGGGCTAGGCGCACTATGCAAGAGGCTGAAAGTTTTGCAGCCCCTAGAGGCACATTCAGATAAAGTAAAAGGCGACATAAGTTCTTCAGTTATGTTGCCTTAAGGAGTCAGATTATTGAGTCTGAATCCTCTAATGTGGAGGAAGCCTCCAGTCATCAGGTTTGGAGAGATGCTATGTTCGAGGAGTACCAATCAATTCTCAAAAATGATGTTTGGGACATTGTTCCTAGACCCGAGGGCAAATTTGTGGTATCTTCGAAATGGCTCTTCAAAATCAAGCATGCTGCAGATGGGAGCATTGAGAAGTACAAGGCAAGATTCGTGGCTCGTGGTTTTTCATTGAAAGAGGGAGTTGATTATGAAGAAATATTTGCTCCTGTTGCTCGCTATACTTCTGTTAGAACCATCATTGCTATTGCTGCATCTAGAGGATGGAAGATTCACCAAATGGATGTGAGGACATCATTTCTGAATAGTGTGATTGAGAAAGAAGTTAATATCGAGCAACCTGATGGATTTGAGGTTCATGGGAAGGAGTCTCATGTTTGCAAGCTGAAGAAGGCCCTGTATGGTCTTAAGCCGGCTCCTCGTGCATGGTACGGAAGGATTGATCGTTACCTGTTGAGTTTAGGCTTCTTGAGGAACGATGTTGACTCTAATTTGTACTTTAAGGTAATAAATGGTGAGGCCTTGATTTTAGTTCTGTATGTTGATTTGATTATCACTGGAGAAGAACACCTGATTCTAAAATGTAAGAAGGAGTTAGCTTTAGAATTTGAGATGAAGAATCTTGGTCTCATGCATTACTTTCTTGGCTTAGAAGTTTGGCAAAAACTAGAAGAAATGATTCGAAGTCAAGGCAAGTATGCTATTGATATTTTGAAAAGGTTTGGGATGATTGATTGCAAACCTATGTCTACACCCATGGAGACAAATTTGCACAAGTTGAAAGAGGCTGCAGCCAGTTCAGACTTGGTGGATCCTACTTTGTATAGACAGCTGATTGGGTCCTTGATGTATCTTGTAAACACTAGACCAAATATCTGTTATGTTGTGAGTGCACTGAGTCAGTTCATGTGTGACCCGAGACAGATACATCTTGTTGCAGCTAAACATATCCTTAGATACTTGCGTGGCACAATTGGATATGGATTGAAATATTCTTCAGGTGTGGATTTGGAGCTACATGGCTTTATTGATTCTGATTGGGCAGGGTGTGTCACAGATTGGAAGAGTACCTCAGGTTGTTGCTTCAGTTTGGGTTCTGCTATGATATCCTTGTGCAGTAGGAAGCAGTCATTTGTAGCATTGAGTACAACAAAGAAAAAATACATTGCAGCTTGTATGGCAGCTCGTGAAGCAGTGTGGCTTCGTAAGCTCCTTGTAGGATTGTTTGGACAATCTATGGAGCCTACTATCATTCATTGTGATAACCAGAGTTGTGTGAAACTTTCTGTCAATCTTGTGTTTCATGACAAAACCAAGCATGTTGAGATCAAGTATCACTATATTAGAGATATGGTATTGTGGAAGGCTATACAACTAAAGTATATCAGCACTGATGAGCAGACGACAGACATTCTCACCAAGCCTTTCTCCAGAATCAAATTTGTGTACTTTCGAGATAAGCTTGGTATGGTGGAGAATCCAGCCTTAATTGAGAAAGAGTCTTAGCATCAGTGAGCCTGTTTAATGAGTTCTTTGTGAGAGAAGTTCGAGGTGAAATCCCTTGTTAAAGCATTTCTCTTAGAGATTTGAGGTGAAATCCCTTATTTCCACCCTCTGAGAGAGTCATGGTGGATGTCATGTGTGTGACTCCATGACAACATTTTGTACTTGTGTTTTCACCCTCTAGGAGAGCCATGGTGAAAGTCTTGTTGAGGTGACAACATCACGCAAGTGATGAACACTTGTATACACCATAGCATGGTTGATATCGTGTTGAGGTGATATCTGATATCACGATGAGGTGATATTTTTCTTTTCCACATATGGGTGTAGCCATTGTGGTAGCTTTCACGATGAGGTGATAAGCTCTTTTCATGGATTGAGCAATGAGGTGATATACTTTGTGCAACTAAAGGTATTCCTCCCTATCTGAGAGGGAGTGTTAATAATATTGTTTAGATTTGTGAGGAATAACAAATAATGAAGAGATAAATTTAAATGTAGTAATACATGCTATTTAAATTTATACTTGCTTATATATTCGAATTTATTCCTTGAAGCCAACTTCTTAATTGATGATTAAATATAAATAAAAATATTAAAAGACATTTAATATTTATGGCCGACCCTTCTTGAAATTCGCGCCTCCATCAAGGGTCGTGTTTTTTCTTAAGAAGGCCGACCTGACTCTTGTGAAGAGGTGCAACTTCTTTGTGTTTGCCTATATATTCAAGGCGTCTATTGCTGTATTGATCAATCAAGTTCATTCATTATAATTCGCCTTTCTACAGAAGTTAGCACTTAAGCAGCAAATCATCATCTTGCATCAGCAAACTGAGTTTAAGGAGAATCATATTCGCACTTAGGAGAAGTGCTAATATTCATTGTATCAGATTTGCCTTTGTGCTAGGTCTGAGTTGTATGCAGACTTCTGCTCTTTATATATTCAATAAAAGAGATATTTTGGCTGGGTTTTCTCCCTCGAGTTTGGAGGATTTTCCCAGGATATCTTGTTGTGCTAATTGTCTTATGTGTTGCATTTTCTGATTGCTTTCATCTCTGATACTAAAATTTACACGGACAACTTTGGAAAAGGTTGAAAAAGCTTGGGGATAGGCTAAAAATAGCAAGTGGAAGTGAATTTTTCCGAAATTCTGAGATATGGGTTTTGTGTAGAATCAAATTCTAATACAACCTAGATCGTTAGAATTGCGAAAAAATGTGATTTAGGCTTGCATCCAAAAAGTTTTCGGCTGAGATTTGAACTGGCAGTTAGGGGCACTGGGGGTAATTTTTCCTGCAAAAATCTGGAACATGGGTTTTGTGTAGAATCGTATCCTAAGACAACCTAGATCGACAGATTTGCGAAAAAAATGTGATTTAGGCCCACATGCAAAAGGTTTTCGGTTGAGATTTGAACTGGTAGTTAGGGGCACCGGGGGCAATTTTTCTTGCGAAAATCTGGAACATGGCTTTTGTGTAGAATCGAATCCTAAGACAACCCAGATCGACAGATTTACGAAAAAACGTGTTTTAGGCCCACATGCGAAGAAAATTCTGGAAAAAAGCACAGTGCTCTAGAATAGAGGCAGCAGGGCAATTTTCACAACATAAACTAAGACATGGGTATTGTCGTTGATGCTGAAATACTCAAACCTAGATGATGCTTCTCTGAAGATTTTGCCATTTTTTTTGACATGCGGAGAAAATCTAAGACGAGAATAGAGGAAATAAGACAAAAGAATAGAAGTTTTTATCTTGTTTGTTTTAATCGTCTTCTGTAGAAATTCGACTATGCTTGAAGTAGATCTGATGAAGCCTGCATGCAAATGGAAAACAAAGTCTGAAATATTCTTCACCCGAACATTATGAATCTGTAGCTACGAAGAACACTGAAATTTGACACCTGTAGCACCTTCAGATCATTTTCATGCTCAAGAAAAGACGTTTTTCTTTAGCTCACAATGAGAAATAATGCACACCATAGGTAAAATATACAAGAAAATATCCTCTAAGGCGTATTGAATGCAATGCTATGTCTTGAAAAATGCGCTTAGACTTCAACTAAACCTTCAAAACTCACGCATGGCCTGTAATTGGCTTCAAAATCAGTTAACTGAATAAAGAATAAACCCTAATTAGGGCGCCACCGTGAGAGACTCAGTTAACTGCTGCATGCAAACTGATTTCAGCTAGTTACAGACTAAAAATAGGCTCTAGAAGAAGTCGACTTGGAAAGCGTTGAACTGAAGATTTATTTTCTGTTAACTACTTCACCTCTCATGCGCACTTCTATTCTTGAGTTTAAAAGTCAACCTTTGACTTTAGGCATCATTTCTAGACAGACATTTTTCGGAAAATTTGAATCTTAAAACCTCGCCGGAGCTCACGTTTGACCACTGATTCTGATTGACGGCCATGTCGGATCAACTGGATGATAGTTTCGTTGAAGAGCAAGATCAAATCTGACAAAAAGACTCCTGGAGGTGAGAACCCATAATTCATCAATCTGAGGCCTCAAAATGATGGGCACCCTTGGCATCCAGGGGCGCTTTTTGACCTTAGACTTAGAAAATTTTCAGGCATTTTCCATCATTTTCATTGTGAATTTGACCTTATTTCACTTAAGGTTTTCCAGTGTCTGACAAAACTTCAGAGTTAGCTGATTGACTCATTGCGGAGCAGATTGAATTCTGAGCAAGAGCTCCTGGAGAGCACTTCGTGTAAAAACATCATTTGACATCTTAAAAACATGGGCGCCCATGGCCTCCAGGGGTGCTTTTTCCTCCCAGACTTAGCCATTTTCACAACTGGCTAAAATCCACTAATCTTCTGGCTGTAGCTTGCTGAGACATCCTCTGACTTGGCTGAGATAGGTAACGAAAAGATGGAGCTAGCATGGACAGGACGAGCACTCGAAATCATCAAACAGACTTCATTCAAGGCTCCAAAACCTTGGGCACCCCTGGCCTCCAGGGGCGCTTTTGACATTTCTAGATAGTTCTGATCATGTTTGGAACCTTAGGTTTGACCTTTGACCACGACAACATGACAACTCCGATTCACTTGCTGACAGATGCGTTGCGAAGCTGGATCAAGACGGAAACAAACCTCCTAGGTGTCACTTGATCAGAAAACTTCATCTGAAGCTCCAAAAAGATGGGCACCCCTGGCTGAGAGGTGCGTGTTTCACTCTAGACTTAGAAAATTTTCAATGTCCTTTGTTTTGCGTTCAATCTCCAGTTTTAGGTGATATATTGATCCGTTGGACTAGTTGGCTGGCTGATCGCGAAGCTAACAGGATTCCGAAGAATATATCTTGGAAGAGAGAAGTCACAAAAAGTTGATCTTGGCCTCTAGAATGAAGGGGCCCCCTAGGTCAAAGTTGCGCTTTTTATTCCAGAGTTAGCCATTTTTATAGCATCTTCACCTCGTCGAAAAACCCCTCCGAGACGAAGTAACTTTTTGGACAAAACTCGCCATAAAAACATCATCGAAGTGTTTTGAGCTTAGCTTTCGACACTTGGCACTTGGCCATCTACCATTGATGAGCTCAAAAAACCTAACTTCTCACTTGAAAAAACGAAAACTACCCACCGGGCTTAAACTGAGTTTTAACTGAATCCGACTTCACCATTGTGATTGTGAAGCAAAATAAGCCAATCAAAACAAATTTCAGCCAATTCTGACAAGTTTCAATTTTTAAGGTTTTTGACCTAAAAATAGGGTCCAGAAACCCTAATTTTCAAATTTTCCAAATTTTGCCAGTATTTCCGTGGCATCACACTGATTCGAAGCCCATACTTGAATTGCCCAACAACTATGTTTTGACATCATTTTAACAAGGTTTAGACCATTTTAAGCAAAAATGCCTAAATGAAGCAAAAAATTTGGTTTGGGTACAATAGTAAGCCCATAGTATGACTGGCAAATTTTCTTCCCAGTCAGCTTCTTTGATGTTGCATTGTGGATGACGAAAATGAGTACTTTGTTTGTAGATTTTGCCTGTGCATTCGCTCTCGGGTAGTACGGGCTTGATAGGTTATGAAAAATATGGAATTGCATCATCATGAGACGAATGGCGTGGTTCACAAAGTGTCCCCCCTACCACTGGTAATTTATATGGGGATACCGTACCTGGTGAGAGTTTTCTCATAGATGAATCTTGCCATATTGATTGTTGTGTTGTCCAAGAGTGCTCTAGCTTTTGCCCATTTTGTTGGGTATTTTGTGGCTATGACAATGTATTTGCATTGGTGTAGTTGGTTGACTTTAAGCAAACCAATGAAATCAAGTCCCCACCTCTCGAAGAGTTCCTATGGTTGTGATGGAAAAAATGGCATGTAGTCTCTCTTAAGTAGTTTGCCAACTCTCTGGCAAGTGTCGCATCCCACCACCCATTCTTGGGCATCCTTGAGCAATGTCAGCCACCACACACCCGCCAACAGAATTTTTTGGGTTGTGGCATTCGGACCCATATTTCCTTTGACAAGCCCTTCGGGTGCTTCTTTGAATACTCCTTGTACTTTTGCATGACACATCGCCTTAGGACATGGTTAGACCCCATTTTGTATAACAATCTGTTAATGAGCTGGAAAGTTTTACTCTCTAGTAGTAGCTTCCTTCTCTCTCTAGGTTGCATTTCCTTCGGGAAAGTGGAAGTGGACAAGTATTGATCAACGCTCTCGTACCATGGAGGTAGTGCTGCGATCTGAAGTAGATGGGCTTTTGAAAGGTCTTCAGTCACACCTTCGGGTGGTTCACCAAACTTAATCCTAGATAGTTGGTCAGCAATGACATGGTTTTTCCTTGGTCAAACAATAATAGTGAATGTAAATTCTTGCAATAGTTAAAACCACCTACTCACTCGACCTTGAATTATTGGCATGTTCACCAAATCCAAGTCGGCCATTATCTATTTGATCTTACAATTAATATGCATGGAGATCATTAGTGGTTTATTCTTCCATTCTCGGTTTGATTTAGACACTCTTCGAACTTGTGACCTTGTGTTCTCTTGCTTACTCCAATACTTGTAGAATTGCTTTAGTTTCTCCAATAGATTTCTTTGTTGTACTAGTGCAGTTAACTGTTTTAGTGCAGTGACTTCTTCTGAGAAGTAATTTTTTTCCTTTTGTTTTTCTTGATTTATGACCATTCTATATTTTTCTACGATCTAGTCATGTTGTTTGTTAGGGAAGAAATCTTCTTCCTCATCTTCTTCTTCATCCTGTTCCTTATTTTTAGTATCGTACATTGATCCTTTTGGCTTGGTGATATTAGTCCCTTGTCTTGTGACTATTGCAATTTCGTTTTTCTTCTTTTCAATCTTATTCTTTTGTTTTGATGCTCTTCTTTCCTCCAGATATGTTTCTTTAGAAGTTTTACTCTATGGAGGTGTTTGATTGACTGAATTCTTCCTTATGGCATCTCCTAGCTCCTTGCGTTTTGTCTTTTGGTATTTTCCTCATAACCCTAGCACCTCTAGGTGCATTAGGTCCTTGTAACTTGTTACTCTTTGATTGTGCTGGTGCATTTTGGAAATAGTGTTGTGCCTTGTCACAATTGAACATATCATGGTCCAGGTTGGCGTAGAAGGCACATTGGTTTTCCTTATCGATTAACTTTCACTGGAGTAATGACCTTGTCTTCCACATTTATACTAGTTGGTATCGTCTCTTTTGCGGGTGCCTCAATTGCTTCCTCGTCCTCCTTTGTAGTTTTTGAAGGATCTATGATCCGTATTTTGACATTGGAGAGGATATTTTTGCATTACGTTGATGTTTCTTTGGTTTCTCCATGCAGGTACTTTGTACCAATGGTCTTGTATGTATAGGGGACATTTCACAAGTCCTTTAACATATGCCATAGTTTGATTTGTCTCTCTATCGTGATTGTGATGCATGTGGCATTGAGGTTCTTGTTCATCTTCAATGTTTCTTAGTTTGAACCTTTGTGATGGGCAGTCATCCGTCTGATGGTCGCCCCATTCTCCAGATAGGACGCATATTGGCTCCAACATTACCCCAATTAATTAAATCACCTTCAATAAAACCAGATTTATCTTATATCATAGTCAAGTTAGATGAAAAATTCATTGATTGGGTCCTTCGAGGGATTGTTTGAAAGTCTACTTCTAATTTTACAGCTCTTTTCTCCCCTTTCATTAAAGGGCATTCATTTTTGGTATGGCCCTCTCTCAAACATTATGAGCACTAGATGTTTTTCTTATGTTTATTGTTATCTTCTTTAGTCATTATTTCTTGTCTCAAGTTCAAGTGTTATATTTCTAGTCTCATCTTCTCTCGTCAATGTTTTTGTTTCCTTTATTTGTCCTCCTCCATGTTTGTGCCTTTATGTAGTAGGCCAAAGTTATCGCATCAGAGTATGTATCAAAGATTCTTCCATCTAAGGATGTCTTAACTTCCCTATTTAGTCTGGTGATCAACCATACTACTTTTTGCTTCTCAGTCATTGGTTCCTCCAACTTTTGGGAGACCTCCTTAAGGCGTTTGTCATATTCTTGTATAGTTTCTCCTTTTTGCACCAAGACCGTCATCTTGTTGACACTTTTTGTTGGAACTTCCAAAGTGTCAAAGTTAATTAATTTTTTTTTTCTTACTTCCTCCCAATCCTTTCATGATCCTTTCATGTTTTGATTAGGTCTTCCTATACCACTCTAGGGCATCCTTTCACAAAGTTGCAACAAAATCATATAGTTTAGTTTGGTCCTTGTGAATTCCCTTCCTCTACCAGAGGGATTCTAGGATGAATATGTGTTTCGAGCCTCTGTAGTATCTTTTTGAAAAACTGGGAGTTTGATCTAAGGGTGAATAGTTTCTTTAATTTCCTCCTTTATCTTGTGACAAGGTTCTATTATCTTCTTCTCCTTTTTAGGACTTCTTTGTGGCCTAGGCTTATTCTCTTTGCTTTTATGTCTTGTTAATTTTATTTTAAAGTACTCTTTTCCCAATAATTTGTCACAATCTGCTACAAATTGTTTTTGCGGAGCTCCCTTTTCTTCTTTTGGTACTTCTTGTAATGGAATCCTTCATTTTATTTTGGTTTTTGGTGACAAGTCTTTTCCTAAACTGAACATGATTTTATTTATTTTCTCTATTTCTTCTCTTCTTTATTTTCTTACACTTTTGTTAGCTATTTGTTCAAGATAATCTTCATTGACAAATAGGATTTTCTCAGGGGTCTTAAGGAATTCAATGAATTTTTCATCTAACCTGACTATGATATTAGAAAAATCTAGTTTTATTGAAGGTGATTTAATTAACTGTGATAATGGTGGAGCCAATATGCTTTCACAACTTTCTTCTACAGTCTTATTTGATACTCCATATCTCTCTACACTCCCAAATTTGTTAATATTTCTTTTGCATTGCTCAAATGACTTGTTATTTGATTAGGAGTTTCCCGAACTTCTATCTCCTTATCTTTGGTTTCTGTATCATTTATCTTTTTAGTAGCACCCACATGAACGCGCTCAACAAAACCCACCTTGGTGTGCTCATTCTCCCTCTTTTCCACATTTTCCATTCTTCTATGGTATTTGTCTTGTTGTTCTGTATTCTGTTTTTGTCTTCTTTCTTCCCTGTTTTGGCTTGCCACATTCGATTTCCTTGTCAACTCAATTTCTTCTCTAATTTCTCTTAGCTTTTCTTATTATCTCCTTTAGCTATGGGTGTTAATCAATGTTACCCCAAGTTTTCGGGATGGGGATGATAGGGGACGACGGGACGAGTCCCCAAGTTTCCGATTTTTGAGGCCAAATTTGGGGACGACAGGGGACGGCTATATAAAAATATAAGGATTTTTTTTAAAATATAGGGTAATTTTAAATATTCATATGATAACATGGATAAGGCATGCATAATATACATTATAGAACCTTAACATATAACATTTGTGTTCAACATTATGCCAATATTCAATACGCATTCAAAATTAACGTACACTAACCATGAAACAACCTCCAAGTTATAATTTATAAACTTGTATCAAAATGCCCAAAGGCTACATTGCTGCCATATAGTTTTAAAGTTTTCTATGAAAATCAAAATACAATATCATATGTCAATAATGAATAAACAAAGAGCACTGCTGCCCCTAATCATCTCCCATAACCGCATCAAAATTAGTCATCCTTTGAGTCATTGCCACTGTGATGGTCCTCATCAATCAATGGAACCCCAACCAAACCCTCAATTGTCTCCTCCTCATCTACTTGGGCCACGTCCTCGGGATCAATATCCCACCGTAGAGCTGGAGTCTATTGATACTTTGGAGTTTTCTGATCCTGAAGCCGAAGAGCACTATGAATGGCCACTAGCTTCTCCGCTTGTCTAGAGGTAAGTCTATTCCTCTTGAGGGAGTGGATAAAGCTATACGTGAACCAATTCCTCTCTACAACAGAGAAATTGGCAACTTGTTCAAGAAGGCGAGTAGCAAGTGTCTTCAACTGCGGTGTATCCCTCCCATGATAGGTCCACCATCCAATAGGGGTCGATTGAGCTAATATAGCTCTATCCAACCTCGCCTATGGTTTACTCAAGTTTGGGCCATTAAGATTTGCAAAGTCTAGGAATTGTGTCCGAAGTAGTGAAGCCTGCTCTGCTGGATAAATTTTTTCAACGGCCCGTGTGAACCCATCTAAAACCTCAAGGTCATTGCATGGAGGCACCCTAGCAGCCTTTGGTGCATACCATTTTGGATTTAGAGAAAAGGCAGCCGTATGAAGCGAGGTGTTCATTGTATTCCACCTCCGTGTCACAATGGGCCTAATGTGTTGCTCATATAAATCTAAAGTGGGATCCTTTGCCGAAATAGATTGCTTGATCTTACCAAGCATACTGTCAAATGTCTCATATATCTCTCCAAGACTAGGAGAGTTTGTATCAGCATATCGGATGACATCTACAATAGGCGAGATGAAGGAGTAAATATATCTGCAAAATGCAAACAAAAAATTCAAAATAATTAGTTGACAAGTTAATTGACATATTAGAAACTTCAAAAGTTGGAACATTGGACAATAAAATTAAAATACTAAAATCAGAAATTTAATATGAAAATCAGCCATCTAATATGTCTTACCTCACGTTGGCCCACCAATCGTCATCGAGGATCTTTTGTTTGATGGTCTTTCCTTGAGCAGAACTTGCATTAGGCCATCTCGTCCACTCTGCATTGACCATCATCATTTGTAGAGGCTCATGCACCTTAAGCATCCTCTCCAACAAGATGAAGTATGTGGCATATCTACATTCATTGATTCATTAAAAATAAAAATTTAAAACAAAATCAGATTATGAATACAAATTGAAAGTGAAACAAAATGAAGTGGCATACCTTGTTTCAACAGGTTTGAGAAACTCCTTCTTTGAAAATGTTCTGAAGAGAGCAAGTGAAGTGTGGTGATTGCAAATGAACATCTAAATATTTCTAGCTTCTGCCATTGTTTGCTTCACCCAATCCAACTCCCCTTTGTCTTTCAATGCATTGTTCAATGCATGAACACAACATGGGGTCCAAAATATGTGCCTATAAGTACCCTCCACCATCAACCCGGTTGATTTGCACACACGTGCTGAATCGGTGATCACCTACACCACATTTGCAGCCCCAACCTCCTCTATGGCATCTCTCAAAATGTAAAACTGGAAGTTTGCATCTTTACGTCTCCTCGAACAATCTACGGCTCTAAGAAAATAGGAACCAACAGGGCATGTGACTATGACATTGACGAGTGGCCGATGTCTAACATCAGTCCACCCATCCATCACTATAGAGCACCTCGTCCTCATCCACGTTTGCCTCATCTCCTCCATTAACACATTAACTTTGGAGTACTTTTTGTCCAGGAGGGTGGTGCATAGCTTATGATCTATAGGGCGTATGAATGAAGGACCAATAGTGGCTATGTCTTTCACCATTTGTTTGAAATAAGATGAACGGGCCACATGAAACTGGATGGCATGGGCAAAAAAGAATTTGGCAATGGAAGATTCAATGGCTTTTCGTGCTTGGTTATTAAACATGGACTCAACTGAAGATGCCTTCCCACTACCACTCACCTTCCTCTTTCCTCTTGAGGCAACTCCACTACTACCAACCGTGGAAGGAATAGGATTAGGCATAGATGATTGTGCACTTGGGAAATAAAATGACCCACCTTGAACCCCACCATCCAACTCCATTTGAATTTTTTGGCACTCTAAAAATAGTTCATCTGTTAATGCAGGACACACTCTAACTCCATGGCCCACCTCACCCAAAAAAGGAGACCTAACTCTTGTGTAGCTGCCCCTAAATTCCTTTTCACAAACATGGCAAAACCACACCCTACTCCCCCCTGAATTTTTTTGTCTTTCACCCACGGGTATAACATATTGAAGGAATGGTTTTTTTTTGTTTAATGGGTGTTTTGCATAGTGTTCCATGGTATTGGTATTGGTTGTTGAAGGGAATTGGATTGGGTTTCTTTGCTCTCCACTAACACCCCCACCACTTTCCCTTGTATTTTGCACTTCAGCTTCACTATCACTCCCATCCTCACTGCTGCTCATGTTTTTCATAATTAGAATGCAAGTTTTAATTGAAAATGCAAAAAATAAAATAAAATCAGACAATGTATGCTTGAGATTTTGCAAAAAAAATGAAAAAAAAAAGAGGGAAAGGAAATGCATTAGTCTTTGGTGGATTTGCACTCCCGACAACACTAATTTCAACCTCCTCTCCTCCTTCAAGGTGCTGCTCCTTCTCCTTCAATGGCTGCAACTTTTTTTTCTCTCAAACCGTTGGCTGCTCAAACAAAGAAATGCATAAAATAAATAAAGAGAGGCATTTTTTTTGTCATAAGAGAGTGAAAAGCAATGGGGCCGACAGATGCCACGTAGGTAGGGGCGTGTCTTTTTAATTTTGAGTTTTTTTTGAGTTTAAAATGCTGTTTAGACGTGGGGGACGGTCGACCGTCCCCTATCTGGTCAATGCCATTCCCTTGTTTCGAGGACGGTTTCCTGTTTTTGGGTAGAAAAGGGGATGGTCCCTTGGTGTTCCCCAGCCGTCCCCTTGTTCCTGAGACGTTCCGGGGACAGGGACGTGGCATTTTAGGGGGGGTGCGGGGAGGGGGGGGAAAGACGCGTCCCCGGGTTTCCCTGGTGTTAATAGTTTGGTATTGCATTATTCCTTTATATCGCCCCATGGTAGTTATTGCATGTCTACTTTGATCGGTCACATCTTTTCAAGGATGCGCTTTGGAGATCTCCCCCTTTTCATTTGCCATCCCCTAGAGTCCTAACCCTCTCTCACGAGGTTGACATTTGAGGGAATTTTATTGCAGATTATAAGGATATTTTCATAGATTCCTTTGATATCCTTATTTCAATCCGTAGTATGATTTTAGTTTCTAGTCTCTTCTCTACTGCCTAACTAGGGTCCTGACAACAAAACCAATGTTAACAAGAAAAGTGGGTATCACAGACTGAAGTTCTGAGCCCTAGGTATTCTCTATGAGTAGTATTTATACCCTAGTGACAACAATAGTAGAAGGATCAGAGTTAGAATTAGAATGCGGTGTCTATGCTAAGCTACTAACATGAATTATAACCCAATACATATTAGTTAATACACAATACACTGCATAGAATATTCACAAATCTCTGATATATATATATATATATATAGATATATATATATATTTTGATATCATTGATACATTATATACATTATATCTTTCATTACATTTGCATTGCCATTTGTATCTATTACATCTTATTTCATATCTATACATATCTATTTGGTTTGGGACGTGTCTCTTACAAAATACATCCTTTCTTGTGAGGCCTAGTTGGCCTTGTGCTCCACATCCTTTTTGCAGTGGGTTGCTGTAAGATCTATTGCTGTTTTGGACCTCTATTCTGCTGTTTACCCTGCCAACAATGGGAAAAGATGTCACTCTCCAAGACAAAGGGAAGAGAATGGTCAAGGCACAATTGAAGAAGGTAACAAGTAAACTAATTTGAGTATATGTAAAGCTAACAACTATTGCTTTCACTACGAAGGTGGGAGGACATTGGGATGACAATTGTTAGAGGCTCTATCCATAGCTTCACCAAAATTTTGGCAAAGACTTGAATGGGCAGAGACTTGGGGAAAAGATTCATACCAAACCTCCAGTCCAGATAGAGAACTCTTGCCATTGGATGGTAAGCCTGTGTCATTTGATACTTTGTTACAACATTTACTTGATTTGAAAAGGAGATAAGGATGAGATGCTTTCATTTGTATGTGCATTTGATTATGACTCGAAGTTTTCCCTTTGGATTTAGTTGTGTTTAAGTTTCTAAATCCACTTGTAGAACAAGCAAGAAGCATGATGTGCTCACTATGAGTGAGATGTTAAACAAATTAACTTGGAAAACAAGCAATGACAAGCAAGAGGAAAATGTATGAGGTAATGAGTAAATTTCAACCTTCATATTTTTTGTAAAAATTGTTAAAGGAAAAAATTATCACATCCAATTGTTGAAAGCAAGAAAGGGTAGTGTAATGATTGTTGCATGAGGGTTCAAGTCTTCTAGCAATACAAGAAATTTGAGCAACATGGACAATTTGTAGAAAACATTCTCCACTTGCTATAAACATTTATGTGTTCGGCAAAAAAATGTTGCAAAAGTGTAGTTTTGCCCCACTTGTGTGGGCAAGTAGGGATAAAGCATGTTGAAGAATGAAATTGGTAACGTGAGAAGCACTATGACACTTGTGTGGGTGTTTGTAGGCATGCATACTTACTTTGTTTGAGCATGAACAACACTATGAAGCATTTGGGTGCTGTAAGCATGTAGATTCCCATTGACTGCATGGCATGGGCAGCTCTATGACAATTGCCAGGGCATTTTAAGCAGGTATACTTTCTTGATTGAGCATGGTCAACAACTTTCTTCATTGAGCATGGTCAATACTATGATCATGTTCTTGGATTTTGTAAGCATACATATTTCATTCCATGGCATGTAGACATCGTATCATGTAGCATGCCTCATTTGTTGTTTGATATGGCAAGAAGAGGAAACGATTTCTGCTTGTATGGACAGGGAAGGCACTTTGCATATCATGGATGACCATGAGGATTGCCCAGAGCATATCAGTGATGGATTTTGTTATTGAATTGTGCACAAAATCTTGTCATAACTATAGCATGTGCAGAGTTGTAGGATTAAGTGTCAATTTCAAATTTATTGTAAACATTGTAAAATGTATGGCCTTCATTGTACATAGAGGCAATAAGGAGGACTAATTTGTAATAGCGTTCATAATCATTGTCAAATTATCTTCATTGATAAGGAGGATCATTCATGGAAATCATTGTAACACATTTGTAGGTGGCAAAGGTGGTTGAATAAGTGGCCACAACAGAGTTCATCGTGGAAGGGACACAAATATGAGTTCAACCTATGATAGAGCATCACTACCTTCTACCTTGTGGCACTACTTGTGTTGAGCATTATTTTGGATGAGGGCATTCTTTTTTAATGAAAGGGCAGTGCAGAGCATCACCACCTTCTAGTTTGTGACACTATTTGTGTTGAGCATCACTTTGTATATGTGAAGGGGTTTTATTCCAATCAAACATAAGAGGCTCTTATACACATAAGAGCTCTGGTACCTTCTGCCTTGAGGCACTTGAGTGCTAAGCATCACCTGGTTTTCACAAGGAGCATATGAGGGGGTTTTGTTTAAAGCAATTACTAATCCTCGGGATTTTCAGGAGCATGCACAACAATATGGCCATGTTGTAGTGTGCCTAACTTTTCATGGTATTGTTTTTATTGTAATGTAATTTTTACCACTTGTGTGTAGAAAGTAGGGAGGAACCATCATAGCATTGTTGTTGTACAGTTCCAAACCCATGGGGTTGTAGCACAAAAGTTTCAGCTAGCAGTAGAAGTTGTAAAATTCTCAAAGACAAAGCACCATTAGCTCAGAGGATGAATAGGCTGGTTTGAGAATCATGTTCTAGTCACTTGGAAACAAAATTTTTAGAGATAGGGGGAGAATTTCTTTGAAGTTTTCCAGCTAAGATTTTATAGGACCAAATGCTCTCTAAGGGAGGTGTGATTGTGTATTAGATCTAGGAGAAGAGGTCATCTCCAAAAAGATGTTACACAGCAAAGTAAGCTAGCAAGGAGAGGAAATTGAGTTTATGGAAATTTATGTATGTTAACAATCATGTTTTGGTTTTATATCTTTGCACAAATTACGAGCACTATTTTTTGTTCAAGGAAATTCATTGAATCAATCTTTAGGCAAACTTGAAGTTGAAGGAAATTTGTTCTTCTAAAGATGCATGTTTTATAATGTACTAGTTTATGAAGTGATGTTATAGAATAGTGCTGGTGAGAAAAAGTGTGTCCCTAGAGCTGGCTTGTGAATCAAAATTGCAGCAGTTAAGCTTTCAGATTGTTTGAAATGACAAAAGGTTTAATCTAGAATCTATTCCACAGCATGCATTTTATTCAGTAGTGTGTACATGTTATTGTAGTTTTTAGCTTGGAATATCTGTGCTTACTTAGTTAAGCGGATTAATTTCTTTTATTTATTATACTGTTAGTTCAAAAATATAACTACATTCATCTACTCTCATGTTGTTCAGAACCTTCCACACGATGCCTATAGACTTCTGGCTGTGCCTTCTCCAATTGGTGGTGTTATTGTAATGTGTGCTAATAGTCTCCACTATCATAGTCAGGTAAAGTAAGCTACCTCCTGTAACAAGAATCTGGAAGGAAAATTATCATGGAGTGATTGAAAGCTTCTTTTAATCTTATAGAAATTCTTTTGGTCATCTTAGATGTTTTGAGAAAATATATATTAAAGGTGTTTGAATATACTTTATCTATTTTATAACCTCCTTTTCATCTGATAAAATTGCACTTCTTGTGTTCTCTGTTCAGTCTGCATCATGTGCGCTTGCTTTAAATGACTTTGCAATGACTACAGAAGGCAGGTTTGTACCGTATTAGCTTGCCTATTTTGAATTTGTTTTAGGAGAGGTGGATTATTCTGCATAGAGGAATATATTATCAATTTTTTTTCCAAAATGATTCGTCATTCAAGTATTTTAAATGCAGTCATTTATGATTATTTCCCAATGTAGCCAAGCTGTTTCTACAGTTCTTTACATTTTTTGGTATTTGAGGACATTGCCTGATGTTCAAGGGGTATGTCACTAATGAGATAAATTGGTGTTTTAAGTTTGTACGAGTATGGGATTAATCACTTTAAAGAGTGAACAAAAGAAATTAAGTTCAATGACAGTTATTGTTCTAATAGAATCAATAAATACATTATGTGATTTCATCTGTAATTATAACCGAGTATAGTGGATAGAAAATGTATTGAAATCAAAGTATGTTATAGTACTAGTAAAATATTCTCAACATCTCGACTTAGGCATCTTGCTCATGTATAGTAGGGCAGCGATATCTGTAGTTGCTGCTTTTGTAGACACAATTGTTGAGAATTCTTGTCTCATCATTGCTTGTTGAATTATGGGTTATATTACTTTCTTATTTGTCGGATGGAAAGATGGTTATATTTAAGTGGGCAGAAAGTGCATCAAAATTGCATGACACCCTTTTCTTTTATTGTAAACCAGAGAAAAACTGTAACATCTGTAAAGAAGTAAACAAACTATTCCCTATGCCATCTAAATAAGTACATCAGGCAACACAAAGCCATGAAACCAAAACTCAACACAATAGGAAGCTGAGCTTAAAACCCAAGACTAAATGAGTTTATGTTATTATGTGGAAGCATGTCAACCTGTCACAGGAGATTGTTTACTGCTCTATCTGATAAAATGAATGCATGAATTAATAATAGAGACAACAATGCATACCACATATAGGAATAAAAATTATCTCTATTCGCACATAAATTATTACAGAAGAAGACCAAAGATGGTCAGCCAAGGATCAAAGTCGATCCGATTGGATCATACCCTTTCCGTGACAATACACAATCTATTTAAAGGACCTGATGATTGCCAAAAAGAGTACAACCGTCAGCCAACCGACGCTTATAACTACCTGAAGTCAGCAGCCAATTAATACATAGTTGGATACCAATTTTATCAAAACATACTACATAATAATAGACATTGTACATTGAATCCATTGTCCCCCCCAAAAGAAAAAGTAGTCTTCTAGACAAGTAAACATCAAGTAACATTAGGGAAGACTTGGCAAATTGATGATGATATTGTATACAAGGACTTGTAAACAAACTTGGAAATGTAATTTGCAAACTTGAACTTGAACTATACTTGGAAAACCAAATGAGTGCAGTGGGGGTTTGGGGGCAGCACCCCCAGCGGGGTCAAGGGGCAGCACATCATTTTAAGACCTTCAAAACCACACAAAACTTCATGGCGTACATCATTTTCATGATTTTTATGAGACAAAAAGAATGCTGAAAAATCCATAAAATAGAGGTTTTGGAGTGTTTAGCCAACATTTGATGGCAACTAGGGAAGGAAGTTGCCATATGATGGTTGATGGCCATACAATGTTGACCACCAAAGCCTAGTGAGTCTGAATTATTGGCCATACGATTTGGAGAATTACTGTTTTTGACCATTCTATAGTAGCAATAAATGCAACCTTAAATCGCCGTACAATACCAATAATTGCATCCTTAAATTGTTGTATGATAAGATGATGATGTTGTATGCTAGGAGGATATTGTACAATGTGCAAATGATGTTGTACGGTGTGAACCTGTTTTGGTTGTACGGTAAGGATGGTTGGGTGTCGTATGGTGTGAGCTTGTTTTGGTTGTATGATGTGCATGAAGAGCTTCTGGCTGGGTTGTACGTTGCACACAATGAGTTTGGTGAAGGGCTATACGGTGTACTCAAGAAGTGTGGTGGATGACTGTACGCTACATACAGAGGTTAGATGTCGTATGATGCCCCTAATGGATAGTCGTACTGTGCTAATTGAGGTAAGCTGCACGATGTGCACAAAATGAGGATGTCGTATGATTTTCTTTGTTCCCTTTGTCGAATGAAGCCATACTTGATGTTGTCGAATGTTATGTTTTGTTCCCTTCGTTATGTGAAGTTGTACGTGTTGTCGTACAATGTGATACTTTTGCCGTACGATTTCTGTAGCCTTTTTATTATTTAGTTCTTTAATACAAGCTTTCGCCTATTCCATTCCAATCTTTTCTTATTTTCTTATTTTCTAATTTTGTTTTGCTTTTTCTCTAAAGTTTTTGTGAAGTTGATTTGCCTTGACTAGTATTTGTATGCGCTAGATTAAATATTTTGCTCTTAGTAATCTGAGATGTATTGTCAATAATTTTGCATTCTTTTGCAAATTTGAATACCTCTGCTGCAACTCTCATCTTTTGACAACCATGGACTGCACCTAACACACTTAAACTATCCAATTTTTCACAATCATTTTTCATTGGTCGATCTGCACTGAGAGTTGTAGCTTCCTGAAAATTACAAAGCAACGAAATACCTCATAGTCCTCCATTTGCCAGTGAAATAGGTCGCAGAGAGAATTTATTTCATCATCCAAGCATGATTGTAATTCTAGGATCCCTTCATCATTTGGCTCCATCGGACCTTGATCATGCTTCTCTATCCATTCTTCTTCGGAGTCTGGGTACAACAAATGGAAAATGTGTCTTTGAATTGATTGAGTAGGAAATTAGCAAGGCAGGCTTAACTGTTAACCAACCTAGATTTCCAAAACAATTCATACCATATTCTTTGGGCAATGACTGAAGCATTGGAACCATGCTGACTCAGATAAGAACAGTGACGAGTACCCTATCTCTTTTGTTAGCCAAGCCTATAAAAACTTTGAGGCCAATTACAATGTTGTACAAATATATATATGTCTTCGTGCAAGCTTGGAAATGTTCGAACATGTAACTTAATAATCAGATCGGGGCTTTTGTGATTCACCTCGCCATCAAGGAATATATTCTGAGGAGAAATTTTTGAAAGAGGGACTAAATGGATAAACAAAATAATAGAGTATGATCACCAAATTCAAACTACCAAACTAGTCAAGGGTAGAGGGCTATGTTGACAACTTGCTGATAATATGACAGACGAGATAAGCTACCTAGAAGATCAGTGTGATGTCCCCTTTCTAGCCAGTGGCTCGAGGTACAGAGTTAGCCTATTACTATGGTTCCCGTAGGCTAACAGGATGATTGGGGAATCTTTATGAGGGGTTTTAGGGCTTGTCCTTGTTATTTACTATTTTTAGTAAGTGACATTTGGTGTCTTTGTTGGCACACTTGCAGTTGTTCTTGATCCAGGGAAACTCACGAGGGTTCATTTCGACATCCGAGCCAGGAGTTATGGATTTATCAAGTCACATTACTTAATAATATTCTATTATTAAGTGATTTCGTGATTTAATGTCATAAAGTGAAAGTGACTTTATTAAAAGAAATATTATAAGTCACTTTATGAAATGTTTGAGTGAAAGGTCACTTTATGATATATTTAAGTGAAAAGTCACTTGAACAAATGTTATAATGTTAAATCATATTAGCTTGTGAAAAGCGGTGTACTTTTCAAGGGGAGATATTTTATTGACTTGTCAAAAAGGTGGGATGTTTTGTTGACTTGTCAAAAAGGTGAGAAACCCTAAAAGTGGCGTCCAAACTCCACAAGGAAGGGTTTGAGTTCATTATTCATTATCTTGGAGAATATTACATATTTTGGAGCTGCTGCTGCTGCAAGTTTCTTTCATGGCTGACTGAGGATGGATACCCTCTTTTAGAAGAGGTTCTATAGGCATGCAATACCATCCAAGGATCCTACTTGATTGGTCTCACATAGGGATCAACATTTGAGCGTAAAATTGTGTATTGCTTTGAAGAATAAATCAGGTCTTTGTGATTTGCATGGTAGATCTGGAACAAGGGTTTGATAAATTAATTAGTTGCAGATTACCAGCAATAAACCAGCACATGAGAGTTGAGGGTTTTGTCCTTCTAAGCTCAGGAATCAAGATTTCAATGCTGTCTTTCTAATCAGTTGCACATGTCCTAGGCGCACCATTGACTACCATTTTCCCAAGAAATCAAAGCAGCAAAAGTGACATCTGATTTTGCACATGTTTCAGCTGAGAAAGGCCATACTGTCCTTGGGAGGCGTGTAAGCTAGAAGGAAGGGTGCTTTGTCTTTTGGCCCAGTTTCTCCTTCATAGGTGGCGCCCACCTATTCCCCATGGATCTTCATCAAGTCTAACATGAACTTCCAACATATCACACCTAGGCGTTGGAAAATGATTGCCATTCAGGCTGCTGTAATAAAAATCAGACTTATGAAATTCTCTACCAGCAAATGGGAATGTATTATTTGTGTTTGCATTCAATAAAAATCAATTGGGTTTCATTCGTTTCACACATTGCTTTCCCATATTTATGTATTTCAAGTATTTTCATTTCGGGCATCAAAACTCTCAAAAACAAAAAACAAAAAACACACAGGAATCAGAAGGTCGGATTCAAACACCATAGGGGTTGTTTCAGTGGTATCAAAGCTTTAATATCTTGCCATCCTATGAGGTTATTTCATGAGTGATAAAGAACAGACTTATCATAGGGGTTCATGGCCGTGACATCCTCCGTAGGTGCTAGAGGAGAAACCATTTCAGAGGTTTTAGGCATTCACAATTCACCGGAAATAACAAGAACTTTATCCAATGACAGTGAGAGTATTGTAGGCACCATGCGAGACATAGACAAAGTGCATTTGGGTTCCATTAGCCCAGATGCCAGGAGAGAGCAGAAGTTTGACACTATGATGGACATGTTAGCGGATTTTTTCCATAAGATGAATCAGGTTCCTAATCTTGGTCACACAGGACAACCTGACAATGCCAGTAGTTCTAATGCTCAGCCTGAAGAGAGGCGAAGGATTTCTATTGATACCACAACTAGGCCTTTGCAACCTACCTTTACATGGAGGGTTGATACCCTTGTTCAACAGGAACGACCTCCGAAGTAGCCAACCAACATGGTTGATGAGATTAGGACCAGCCATACTAAGTACACTTCATTTCCTGTTGACATCATGAATATGTTGACATTTGACCTGTTCTTGAACCAGAAGAGACAAAGGGTAATGGCGGTTGGCAGACTAAGGCACTAGAGATCTCTAGCATGTGGTGAGTAAGATAAATTTGGAACATTTTGATGGAGGGCATCGTTGTACCGCACACGGTTGGGTTCAAAAGTTAGATAACTTCCTGTCCTTGAGGCCCATGTCTGAGGAAGAGGCAATTAGGTTTGCCACACTTCGCCTGGATGGCATAGCTCATGAGTGGTGGTACCATGGTTTGATTACTTTGGGTCACAGGTCAATTGTTTCTTATGATGATTTTACTAACAAACTCATTGAGCGGTTTGACAGAAGAGATCTTGAGGTTTCATTCTGAGAACTTGCACAACTTAAGCAAGTTGGGACATTAGAGGCCTTTATTTCAGAGTTTCTGAGGATATCCGTGATGGTCACAGGAATATTAGAAAGGAGGTTGGTAGTGCTTTTCAATGAGGGTCTCTTAGGACCCTTACATGGTTGGATCAAAGCCTTTGATCCACCTTCCTTACAGGATGCTATGAAGAAGGGAAGAGATATGGAGCTTGCTGCCCCAAAAACAAAATTTCTGCAAAAACCATTCTCTTCATCAAAGGATAAAGCACCAAATACCTTTTTAGACTAGCAAAGAAAACCTTCCCAAAGACTTAGTGACGAGACCCTTCAAGACCTGAGAAGGAAAAAACTATGCTTCACCTGCAAAGGACCGTATGAGAAGGGACATGTGTGTCTTCTTAAGCCCAAAATGAATCAGTTAGAGTACTACTATGCGGACGAATCAAATTCTGAAAATTCAGAACAGCAGGTTGATGAGGAAAGGAAGGAGGAAGATAATGCCTTCGAGGTGTCAGAAAAGGTAAGGGAAGAAGTTCTACATACAACACAACTCTCAAGCATTCAGAGAGAAGGATCTTTTAGGATTAGAGGAGTCTTAGGTGGGCAATGTGTGATTACCTTGCTCGACACTATAGCTACTCATAATATCATAGATGAGGGCTTGGTAGCAAAGCGTGGACTTAAGACAAAAGAGTTCGATGGGTTCAAAGTGCAAGTAGCTGATGGGTTTACACTTAGTTGTAGCCGAATGATTCCAAACCTCACATTGCATCTGAACGATTATGAATTCTAGGCAGATTTTTATGTGGTTGGCATAGGAGAGTTGGATGTGGTATTGGGCATGAAGTGGCTTCATGCTATTGGGGAGTTTACCCTGAATTTGTTGGTGATGGAGATGAAATTTGAAGCCAATGGCAAGAGACATGTTTTGAGGGGAATGTCAGATGGGAGCCTTCGAGTTATCTCACTCCGGAGAATGGAGAGATTGATAAGGCATGATCAAGTGGAGTGGGCAGCTGAGTGTTATACTTTGCCATCACAGGGTGAGCAGATGAAGCATGAGTATTCTCCCGACATATAGGTATTGAGGGACAAACACAGTAAGGTGTTTGAGGGTTTACCTTATGGGAGACCACCTGACAGAGGGTTTGAGCATATTATAGAGCTTGAGGATGACGCTAAGCCGGTCATCATTATGCCCTACAGGCATCCCAAGAGGATGAAGGACGAGATCGAGAAGACGATAAAGAAACTTTTGGATATGGGTCACATCATACTGAGTAAAAATCCCTTTGCAACTTCAGTTGTCCTAGTGAAGAAGAAAGATGGCACCTTACGGATGTGTATTGACTACAGAGCCCTGAATAAAAAGACCATTAAGAACATGTACCCCATTTCGCGCATCAATGAGTTGATAGATGAATTGCACGAAACCTGTTTCTTCTCCAAGATTGATCTTTGATCCGGTTACCATAAGATACGAGATAGAGAGGGGGATGTGGAGAAGATGACATTTCGATGCCACTATGGTCACTATGAGTTCTTGGTTATGCCTTTCGGCCTAACCAATGCACCAACTACCTTTCAATCTTGTATGAACCGGATCTTCAGAGATCAGTTGAGGAAGACAGTCCTCGTCTTTTTCGATGATATACTAGTCTTCAACAAGACTTGGGAGGATCATTTGGCACATTTGGGTTCAGTGTTGGGCATATTGGAGAGTGAATCTCTATTCGCCAAGGAATCAAAATGTGATTTTGGTATGAGGGAGTTATTGTACTTGGGGCATCTCATCAGTGCCAAGGGGGTTAAGATGAATCCTGAGAAGGTGAAATCTATAGTCGATTGGCCTCCACCCATGAATCTCACTCAGCTGAAGGGGTTCTTTGGGTTATGTGGTTTCTACCGCCATTTTGTGAAGGGCTTTTCACAGCAAGCCGCCCCACGTACACACTTGACAAAGAAGGGGGATTTTGATTGGAACCCAGGAGCACAACAATGCTTTGAGAAGTTCAAACGGTTGATGAGTTTGTGTCCGGTTCTCATTATTCCAGATTTTACATGGTCGTTTGAACTACAGTGTGATGCCTCGGGAGAGGGCATTGGTGTTGTCTTGATGCAAGATAAGCACCCCATCGCTTTTGGGAGCAGGAAACTACAAGGTCCTGAGTGGGGTTACAACATTTACGAGAAGGAGATGTAAGCCATCATGCATGCGTTGGCTAAATTTAGGCAGTACTTGGTGGGCAGCAAATTTTTGGTGAATACAGATCACAACAGTCTGAAACATTTCCTAAGTCAATATGACCTCAACAATCGGCAACAAAAATGGCTCAGCAAGCTGCAAGCTTATGATTTTGACATAGAATATGTCAAGGGTACGAGAAATATAGTTGCTGATGCCCTTTCGAGGAGACCCTACTTGTGTTCTTCAGGTGAGGTAATAAAGGATTGGAGGAATTTTATTGCAGCTGAGTATGCAAAGGATAAGTGGGCTTCCGAGTTCATTGATGGTATAGTTGCAGATGATAGGTATACCCTTGTGAATGGCCTCATCATTTACAAAGGAAGGATTTTCCTTGCACCTTGATCCTCTATGAAAAAGAGGATTTTGAGAGCTCTTCATGACGTCCTTATGGCAGGTCACTTGGGTTAAAACCTACAGGCAAGTTAGGGAGCGGTTCACTTGGAAGGGGCTCAAATCAAAGGTTCTCAAGTATGTTAGAGATGTCCCACTTGTTAGCAGAACAAGCAGGAGCACACTTTTCCGATAGGACTACTACAACCTCTATCCATTCCTAGTCGGAAGTGGGAATGCATATCCATGGATTTCATCACGGGTTTACCCAAAACCCAGGGTAGGGATTGCATTTACGTTGTGGTTGATAGGCTCACAAATTTTGCACACGTTTTTACAATTTCATCTCCTTTCACAGCAGTGCAAGTTGCTGATTTGTTTGAGATTCCGATTGCACGGGTCCTTCGGAATATAGTGCGTGATTGGGATAGCAGATTTATGAGTCATTTCTGGTAGGAGCTCTTCAAGCTTAGTGGCACAAAACTCACTCCGAGCATGAGCTACCATCCACAGACAGACGGTTAGACCGAGATAGTTAATAAATGGGTGGAGGGCTACTTGAGGAACTACATAGTGGGGCAGCAGAAGGTATGGTTTAGGTGGTTGCATTTATACGAGTATTGTTATAATACTACACATCACATGTCTATACAAATGTCACCATTCATGGCACTTAATGGGTATGATGCTCTCAATTTTTTGGATTTTCTATTTGGAGATAGTAGAGTGTCGAGTGCAAAGGAGTTGCTACAGGATAGCTAGGACATCATGAGTTCTCTAAGGGAGAACATACAGAAGGCTCAGAATCAACAAAAGCAATATGTAGATCAACATCGAGTGGAGCGTGTTGATGTGTTTTTTAGGACAACACCAACACAGAATAAAATGTCCAACGGTCACTCTATTCCCTCTTGATCAAAGTATTCCGCATGCTAAGATTGCGTGAAAGTTCATGCGTTCAACTCCAAGGTTCCTTTTAGTGCGAATAGACTCAGTTGGTTGATGTGAATATGCTGGTTATTTCAAGGGGACTTACGTGAGTTGCTCATTCAGAAGAAAGGATTCTCAAATTTCAGGAGATTTGTCGATGACGCTCGGGTTCTTAAACTGACCGGATAATGCTGAATGTAAAAGGATAGGGATAGGGATGCTACCATCTACTCCTAAAGGGTGGAGGACGAGGATCGGCTTAAACAGTCTTCAAACCAGACTTTGCTTCGTCTCCCTTCGAACAACTATGACAAAGTTGGTGCAATCTTCAAAGGATAAGAAAGATATTCAAATTATGATTCAACATGTGCACCCCATCACAATGATGCAAATGAACACATACAACTCACAATCGAAGTTAAGTTCCGAAATTCCAGTTGACCACGTAGGGCGGACTTACCATCAGCAAGTCTGCTAGTGGTATGGACGAAAGAAGATATGCTCAAATCCAAAACGCCACACTCCACAATTAACAACTACTTGCATAAAATAAAGTCTACTCTACTCAATCTACTTGAATTGGAAAGATGAAAAGATCTCGTCAACTACCCACAATGCAAGATAGAATCACCAATCAATGAAAATCCTTATATTATGAGAGTCTTACACAACAATCTTTTACAAAAACTTTCAAAGGGAAAGTCTTTCTCTCCTTTCCAAACTAAGCTAACTTCTAAGCTATCTCTCTATCTATTCTAACTTCTATCTTCTATACTCTCTGATCTCTTGATCTAATCTAACATCTACTTAGTTACAAATGAGGGGGGATGCCCCTTTTATAGTTGGCCCAGTCCAACGGACGGCTTAGATTGAATTACAATAAAGGGCTCAGATCGAGCCACATATGCCCTAATTAGGGTTCTTGCCCTAAAAACCGCCACAAAGAGGAGTGGGGCAATGAATGCACAAAATATTCTCCACTCCTCTGCAGGAACCATTATCTGCAATTAATGCCCATTTTCTTCCTCTAGAAGATTCTCGTCCAGAAACGCGTTCCCACTGTCTGTCTGCCAATTTTGTTGCGTTAGGAGGAGAGGTGAGTATGTGGTTGATATGAAAGTGATGAGCAAAGAATTCCTCCTGTTCGGCCCTCCTGTTGCTTTGACTCCAGGACGCACTTCTTCCTTGCAACTTTCATATTTCTTTAGCCCATTGCCTTGGGCGCATTTGCCTCTTTTGCATCACGTTCTTAGTGCCTTAGACAAATCTTCACTTTCGTTTCCAAAGTTGCAACGTTGTCTAGCTTCATCAAGTCCTCATGCCTTGGCTTCAACGTTCATCCTGCAAAACAAAAGAAGAGTATCAGAACACTTTATAATCTAAATTCACTTTACTTACCTTATTTCCATGTTCTGACCGCTTGATCTCCGAATCTTGATAGAATTCATCACTTTTCTAGCAAACTTTCATCATGGGCGTATCCACCACCTTGCCTGGAGTTTGTGCCTTAGAAGATATTTCATCTTGGGGGGTGCATTTGAACGCTTGATGTTCGAGCTTCAGTTCATTTTCAAATTCCTTCATGCCTTAGACAAATTTCTTCCCCGTGAGTGTATTTGACCCCCTCTGCTTTCCTTTTCGATGCCTTAGAAAATTTATCCATCTGAGCCTTAGGAACTTTGTTGAACGGGTGCTAGGCCAAAATCCCTGCCGAAACAACACGAGCAAGGTGTGGAAGAACCTCAAATCATCTCCCAGTGAGAAATATCCAATACCCAGAAGAAATTTCCCCTCAGAAATCATCGTTTTCATGTGTATCCAAACGAAGGGGTACATTTAATTTTTATTATTTTGAAAATAATAAAATTGCTAAGGTTCACCCGTTTTTTTTACTCTGGAGGAATTCCACGCCTGTAATCTCCATTTTTCCTGCCTTAGTATTTTCATGCTTCCCTGAAGAAATTCCCTCCTGCATCTGGGAGCATATCACCTTGCACTTAGAGATTTTATACCACCTCCTCCAGGCGTATTTTCTAATTTCCCCTTAGAAAATGCCTTAGAAAATTTATTTTAAATATCACATCCTTGGGCACACTTCATAACACATACCTTTACCTTCGTTTCCCAAGCAATTTCACGCCTTAAAATTTTGCCTTACACTTAGCAACTTTTCTCAAGTCCCAACTTCCTTGGAGCGTATTTGAAGTCTTCTACTTCCATTTTCTAACTTAGAAATTCCTTCAACATTTCCTTCTCTCTAGGCGTATTCCCTTCAGTGGCATTTTATTTTAATGCCATAGACAAATTCCTAAGTCTTATATCTCCTCCTTACCCTGGGTGCATATGACTCCTTGAACTCTCATTTTCAATGCCTTAGAGTTTTCTCAACTTGTCATTTCCTTCATACTTCCTTAGAGGGCACATTTAGAGGTTTGTGCTTTTATTTTTCAACACTTAGAAAATTCTCAATTCAGCTTCACTTGCTGGGCGCATTTACCACCTTGTGCTTCTATTTTCCTTTACTTAGAAAATTCTCAATTCAGCTTCACTTGCTGGGCGCATTTACCACCTTGTGCTTTCATTATTGTGACTTAGAATACTTTTTGAGTGGCCTTGCTTGAGGGCGCATTTGAGGTCTTCTACTTTTATTTCCCCACGCCTTTGACATCTCCTTCTATCATCTTCCTTGGATGCATATGGAAGGGGTGTCCACCTTCACTTTTCTCCACTTAAACTTATTTACCTCATACTCCTTCTAAGGGCGCATTTAGGGGGGGCTACTTCTATTTTCATGCCTTAGAAATTATTTCAACCAGCAAGCTACCTTGGGCGCATTTTGCCTAGGTAGCTTCCATCTTGCCTTAGAGTATTTCTTGGCCTTCATCTATCATGGGGCGCATTTGAGACATTGAACTTTTATCTTCATTATGGGCGCATTCCCATGTGTGAGCTTTTATTTTGAAGGTGGGCGCATTTGGAAGGGGTTACTTTCATTCTTGTGCCTTAGGCGTTTTTCTCATCTTACTTGGGCGCATTTCAAGGGGTCCACTTCTACTTGAGGGCGCATTTTGACATGTGAGCTCTTAATTTTGCCTTGTAAAATTTCTCTTAGCCACCTCCAGCACAAGGGCGCATTTCATAGGATGAACTTTGATTTTGACTTAGAATTTTTGCCTTGATTATTCCATCAAGGGCGCATTTAGAGGGTCAAGCTCACATTTTCCATGCCTCTGCCTGCCCTTGCTTTTGCATTCTATTTTTAGCAAGTCCCTTGATTTACGACTTCTACAGCTTCGTTCTGCCTAAAAATTTCACCATATGATCCTCGTAGTTTGATGAACTTGTTTTGCCTGTCCCATGCTCTGACCTGCCATTTATAGCCACCTGCTATTTATAGTAAGTTCCAAAGTTGCCTGACTTCTGTAGCTCTGATTGACCTGAAATTTTCACCACATGGTCCTCATCACTTGATGACCCTGTTCACACCTGCCTCTTGTGCTAACCTGCTATTTATAGCTGCGTTCTAGAGGTGTCTTACTATAAATAGTAAGTGCTCGGATTGCGCCCAAATCTTACCAGTAGATTGCCTGAAGGATGCTGATCGCAATGGGATATCTTCGTTTTTCGAAATTATGGCCTTTTACCCTACTTTTTAGGCACCGAAGTAGGAAACCCTAATTTGACTTGCATGTGCCTCAAATGACCTCTGTTTGACTTGATTTTTGCTATATGTCGTTCTGCTTGCTGAACTGAAGTGGTGGGTAGCTGCTGGGATGACATTGCTATTTATAGTAAGTGTCCGGAAAGTGGTCAATTGGATGTCGGACGAGTTTGCATGTCACAGTGCCCGTGGGATCTCAAAAAACCCAAAAAAACCTAGAAAACTGGTCGACATGCGGGCACTGGCTAAAAATAGTAAGTCCCTGAAAACTGATCCGTTTTGCTTGCATGTCACATCATTGCGAACGTCTCGCAAAACCCACATGGAATATCCGGACATGCGTTGAAGAACTCTGCATGCAAACCCTAAAAATAGCCTCCGAAGGCTGAACTCTGAAAGTGGTCGTCTCGGTTTGCATGTTACACCATCGTGAAGGTCCAGAAAAACCCAGATCAATTCTCTTGTCATTTATCGGAGAATTGTATGTTGAAGCCCTGAAAATAGCTCGTGAAGCCAGAATTGCTAAAAATAGCCAGTTGTCTGAATCAGCTCAAATTTCATGCGTAGGCCCTTGGAAGCTGCCTAAATGTGTTGAAGTAGTTAGAATCCCGAAATCCTGATGAAAAGCTCACAGATTGAACACTTGCTAAAAATAGTAAGTCGTGAGAACATGATAAAAATTCAGTGGGAGCCTCCTGGAAGCAATGTTAAGCTTAGCTGTCAATTTATCAACTTGATTTAATCTTAATCCAGCTTGAAAACCCTAACTTCACAGATTCCCTTCAGACTCGGCCAAAATTTCTAATTAGGTCAAATACAGATACATCCCCAGAAGAACAGAGAAATCAGAGAGAGAAAGAGAGACAAAAAACAAAAGCCAAAAGACCAAAATGGAGCAAAAATTGGGGGTCCCCATTTGAATGGGGCGATGTGTGAAAAAGGTCACAACAGAGCGTTCCTTCGAGGAGGGGTATATGGTGATTCTTATGGTGCAGCCATACAAACAATATTCTTTGAGGAAGAGCGGTTCTGAGAAGCTCAAGCCACGGTACTATGACCCATTCCAAGTTTCTAGTCGGATTGGCGAAGTGGCCTACGAGCTAGAGTTACTGACAGAGAGTAGAGTTTACAACGTGTTTAATGTATCTTGCCTCAAAAAGGCGTTGGGACATAATGTGACACCTTCTACAACGTTACCACCCTTGGATGAGGAGGGGAAATTAATTTTGATCCCTGAGGCTATCATTGATACCAGCGAGCGTCATTTGAGGCACCGAGTAATCAGGGAATATTTGGTTAAGTGGAAGGACGTGCTAGTTGAGGATGCAACATGGGAGAATGAGGAGATATTGTAGCATCCTATGATGAGATTGCTTGAGGACAAGCAATTTCGGGGAGGGCGGATTGTGATGTCCCTTTTCTAGCCAATGCCTCGAGGAACAAAGTTAGCCTATTACTACGGTTCCCATAGGCTAACGAGATGATTAGGGAATCTTTCTGAGGGGTTTCAGTACTTGTCCTCGTTATTTACTATTTTTAGTAATTGACATTTGGTGTCTGTGTTAGCACACTTGCGGTTGTTCTTGATCCAAGGAAACTCACGAGGGTTCATTTCGACATCCGAGCCAGGAGTTATGGATTTATCAAGTCACATTACTTAATAATATTCTATTATTAAGTGATTTCGTGAATAAGTCACTTTATGAAATATTTGAGTGAAAGGTCACTTTATGCTATATTTAAGTGAAAAGTCACTTGAACAAATGTTATAATGTTAAATCATATGAGCTTGGGAAAAGTGGCGTACTTTTTAAGGGGAGATATTTTATTGACTTGTCAAAAAGCTGAGATATTTTGTTGACTTGTCAAAAAGGTGAGAAACCCTAAAAGTGGTGTCCAAACTCCATAAGGAAGGGTTTGAGTTCATTATTCATTATCTTGGAGAATATTACATATTTTGGAGCTGCTGCTGCTGCAAGTTTCTTTCATGGCTGACTGAGGATGGATACCCTCTTTTAGAAGAGGTTCTATAGGCGTGCAAGACTGTCCAAGGATCCTACTTGATTGGTCTCACATAGGGATCAACATTTGAGCGTAAAATTGTGTATTGCTTTGAAGAATAAATCAGGTCTTTGTGATTTGCATGGCAGATCTGGAACAAGGGTTTGATAATTTAATTAGTTGCAGATTACCAGCAATAAACCAGTACGTGTGAGTTGAGGGTTTTGTCCTTCTAAGCTCGGGAATCGAGATTTCAAGGCTGTCCTCCTTCTAATCAGTTGCACATGTCCTAGGCGCACCATTGACTACCATTTTCCCGAGAAATCAGAGCAGCAAAAGTGACATCTGATTTTGCACATGTTTCAGCTGAAAAAGACTGTACTGTCCTTGGGAGGCATGTAAGCTAGAAGGAAGGGTGCTTTGTCTTTTGGCCCAGTTTCTCCTTCATAGGTGGTGCCCAGCTATTCCCCATGGATCTTCATCAAGTCTAACATGAACTTCCAGCATATCAGACCTAGGCGTTGGAAAATGATTGCCACTCAGGCTGCTATAATAAAAATCAGACTTATGAAATTCTCTACCAGCAAATTGGTATGTCTTATTTGTGTTTGCATTCAATAAAAATCAACTGGGTTTCATTCGTTTCATGCATTCCTTTCCTATATTTGTGTATTTCAAATATTTTCATTTCTGGCATCAAAACTCTCAAAAACAAATAAACAAAAAACACACAGAAATTAGAAGGTCAGATTCAAACACCAGAGGGGTTGTTTCAATCAGGTGTTATCTGAGACACATTAGCAAAACGTTTCTCTTGAGGGACAACAAACATTCTTTAGTTAAGAGAGCTGGCTAATGTAAATGACTTGATAGCTGAAGGATGGAACTTACCCCATTGCAGTTAACGGTGCACAGAGAAGAAAATTTAGATTATTGGCAATTTCTTTCAGACCGATTAGTGAATCATTTTCAGGATAAACTGTGATGGCTTATTGCTGATATGTATTGAGCCAGAACAAACAAAAAACATATTGAAGGAGTTCTGTGAAGGACTATCAAAAGGGCATTATTTGCTAAAACTAAAGGTATAAAAGTTTTGAGGCCAGGGCATTATTGGCCAACTATGTTAATAGAGTATTATTATTTTGATTTTGATTTTTCTCATTTTATTTTCCTAAAGAGCCACATGATCGATTATTTTTAAGAAGGATAGTGTATATTTATTTCCATGATTGTGTATTTGCTACGAAGAAACATAGTAAAAAGCATAACAATTTGACAGTTGTTCATGTTTTTCAGCTCAGAGACACCAAGGTCCGGTATCGATGTGGAGCTTGATGCTGCTCATGCAACATGGATCTCTAGTGATGTAGCACTGTTCTCAACAAAGACAGGAACTCTACTTTTGCTTTCACTTGTTTATGATGGCAGGTAAATGGTAATTTCAAGTTCTTATGCGTTGTATATAATTTGTAATAGATATGAAACAGCTAAATCTGTCATCATGTCATGATATTTGTATTTGGTTGCTGAATTGAATCTAAACCGTAAGATCTATATCTATATAGATGATGCAATTTGCTTTTTCTTTTGGTTTACTTACAGTTTTTAATTTTCACAGGGCTGTACAGAAGTTGGAGCTATCCAAGTCCAAGGCTTCTGTCTTGGCATCAGTTAGTTTCTATGCTGAAAATTATTTCTTAAATCAATCTTTCTAATTCAATATTTTCATATAGTTTTAGATATCCACATGTTTGGTATATGCAGATTTTGGTTGGTTTGCTTGTTTACTCATGCAAATTATTCTCATTAGTGCATATCTATGGTTGGGGATGCATTCTTTTTTCTTGGGAGTCGCTTGGGTGATAGCCTATTAGTTCAGTTCAATTGTGGGATGACATCGTCTTCTTCAAGTTCAAGATTGTCAAAAGCAGAGGTATTCACTTATGCCCGGTTTGTTTTGTGAAGAAGGTTTTGAACTTTTAGTTTTTTAGGCTGTTGCTTGTTTTATTTTTATATGCATGTATCATTTAATAACTTAAATATATTTTTTTTAAAGATTAGTTTTGAGGGTTTGGTTTTGCAGCCCACACGCTTGCTATTTTTTAATTTTATATAGATGTTATAAATTATATCATATTACTAAAGATAAAATAGTGAGTGTTTGGTTTTTTGGCTCACACCCTGTACGATTATCCAGTAGGGACCAATATGTCCAATCACGAGACTCACAGTTCTAACAGGCCAATCAACTGTGGGAATACTGCTCCAACTATGGGAATATTGCAGCAACATGCACTCTGGTACTTGAGATGTCATTGTGGGGATTTGAACCTGGATTTCCATTGTAAGAATACATTGGCTTATTTGTTTGAGCACTGTCCCTTTGATTATAACTTAAATAGTTTTTTTTTTTTTTTGGCAAATTGTCACCAGAGAGGGTGACACTCCTTCATTCATTTGGAAAAAGCAAGTACATATCTGGAGCCTCCATGCATAGAAGAAGAAAAAATAGGCTTGAACAGATGCATTGCATCAATTAATGGAGAGAACCTCTAGTTGGGATTTGCCTTTAATGGTACAAATTCCTTGTTCCAAAACCCCCTTGCAGTTATCTCATTGCAGATGGAGATCTGAGAGGATCGCATTTGAGAGTGCCGGCCATCTGCTTGCGTCTTCCGAGACTAGCCTTGCCTCGGCCTGCTCAGCACCGAACTTTGAAAGAAGATCTGCTGACTTGTTCGCCTCCCTAAACACATGTTCCAACCTGTAGTTATGAATATTCCTCAAGGCCAACATTATTTGAGAAACCCATTGATTCAATTTCCAGCTTGGAGCCTGACCCAAGCCAACTGCCTTTATGACGATCAAAGAGTCTCCTTTGAAGTCGATGTTATGCCAACCCTTAGAGATACACAAGTTCACACCTTCATATAAGGCAACACATTCCGCTTCATTATTCGAGCCATCCTAGAGCCTAGGAGACATTGCCACCACCAAATGACCATTCTCGTTCCTTACTACAAACCCAACACCTGAGGGCCCCAAGTTGCCCTTCGAGTCCTTGTCAAAATTTAGTTTGAGTCTTCCTTTTGGGGGAAGAGCCCATTTTGCTTGAGCCCTGGAACCTTTGCTTTTGAGCAGCTTATCAGACGGAGCATGAAGCATCCTCCAATTTCTTGCCATCCTATTATCCCACACCGAGAAGTATTTAAATTTGTTGAATTTTAACTTCTCGTTCAAATGCTCGCTTACCCCGGATTCGATCTTGAAAAGGATGCTCTCTAGAGACGCTGATTTCTCTTTGAAGATCCTTGCATTCCGCTCACGCCAAAGTTGCCACACTACCATAGCTGGAATTTCGTTCCACAACCCACTAAATGCTGCCCCTTTGTAGATATTTGGCCAAGATTCGAAGAGCAGTTGTAAGTTATTTGCTAACGGCCCACACCATTCCAACTTTTCACAAAAGAACTTCCAAACAGTTTGGGCCACGCCACACTTGAGCAAAAGGTGTTGGACATCTTCCAAATTCCGCTTACAAAGGATGCACCAATGGGGCCCACAAACACCAATTTTCTTCAACCTATCTCTAGTTAGAATCCTGCTGTGCAGCGCTACCCAAGCAAAGGCTCCCGCATTGGGGAGGACATTCTTGCCCCAACAAAGCCACTTGGGCCACGTCGACTCTGCCAGCTCGTGCTTAATGACCTTATAACCAATCTTCACTGAGTAATCTCCCGATTTAGAGGCACACCACATGATTGTGTCGGGTGAATCTGAAATAAAGAGCCGCCTCTTCGAAAGATCATTTAAAAGCATCACCTTTACTTGCTCCTGAAGGAAGTCAAAAGGCTTCCAAGATCAGATCCATCGGCCAAGCTCTTGTCTCACATTTAGATAATTTCTTAGCTCCACCCCATAAGCTACTTTTGAGGGACCTACGACTTCTGCTAGACTAGGGAGCTCTCCCAACGAAGGATAGGCGTTCCATGAATCCTCCCAAAAGGAGGCTTTCCTGCCATCCCCTACACGCCAAGACAAGTGATCGCAAATCACGTCTCTTGATTTGAAATTGAAATTCCACATTGCTAAGCCCTTTTGAGGATTTGTGATGGTTAAGAGCCTGTTGGGTTCTTGAGAGTCGAGGTACTTGGCCCTCAAGATTCTACACCACAAGGCTTTTGGCTGTTTGAAAATTTTCCACGACAGTTTTGCGCCCATAGCTCGATTTTGGATCTTTAGATCTTTGATGTCAGCATCTCCTGATTCCTTCTTCTTCATCATAGTTTCCCAAGGAAGCAATGGGATGCGTTTCTTATCTTGCGAACCCTCCCACAAGACCTTCCGTTTAATGCCAACCATTCTTCTGATAGTTTTACTTGTCTCCTCTAGGCAAGAGAACATATAAATGGGAATGACCACAATAACAAATTTAATCATGACTAGCCTTCCTGCTAGCGTCAGCCAACTGCTCCTCCAGGATTCCACCTTTGCACTGCATTTATTCACTGTTTCCTCCCAGTGGCAGAATTTTGTTTGGCCTTCAAAGAGAGGGATTCCCAGGTACTTCGAAGGAAGATGGTCAACCTTGAACTCTAGAACGTCTGCCAACCTTCGCTGCAAGCCCCCTGACGAGTTGAAGAAAAATATGCTTGACTTCTCCTTGTTTATCTTTTGCCTAGCCTGCGAGCAATAGTTGTTGAGCGTTTCCTTGATGATATTGGCCTCCTCGACTGAAGCATTGTCGAATAAGGTCGTATCGTCAGCAAAGAATTGGTGAGCTATGACTGGGAGAGAATCGAAGATTTTTATGCCTTTCCACAGCCCCGTGTTCACTGCCTTCTTTATTTGTTCGCTTAAAGCTTCAGCCATTATTATATACAAAAATGGAGAAATCGGATCACCTTGTTGCAATCCTTTTGCACCACAAAAAAAGCCATATGGGGAACCATTTATTAAAACTGAGTATCTTGGGGTTGAGATACAATTGAAAACCCATTTCAACCAAACATCGCTGAAACCAAGCCTCTTCTTGACTTCCATTAAGAACCGCAAACTTACTCTATCGTAAGCTTTGCTCATATCTATTTTCACCAGCATGCCTTTCTGTTTCAAGTGCTTGAGGGAGTGCGCTACTTCATGAGCGACCACAATGGCATCTGATATGCTTCTGCCCGACATGAATCCACTTTGTTCTGGCGAGATCAACTTTGGCAGAATGCATTTTAACCGGTTCGCCATCACCTTGGAAATAAGCTTGTATATGGTGTTGCACAAGGCTATTGGCTTGTAATCGGCAAAAGTTACACATTTTGCTTTTTTTTGGATCAATGCAATATTTGTATTATTTAGGTCTTTTAGAATTGTGCCCTTTTTTCTTGACTCCACTACTCCATGCAGTTCCGGTCCCATGAAATCCCAACAAGATTGATAGAACAAAGCATTGAAGACATTAGGGCCTGGTGCTTTGTCGGGTTGCATCTGGAATAGAGCCGATTTGATTTCCTTTAACGAGGTCACACCTGTCAGCATTTTATTATCTTCCACCGTTACTTTTGTTTCCAGGTCTGCCACTATACTGAGATCTAGAGGTTCCGCTTTGTTCACCCCCCCTAGTAGAAAGGAGAAAAATGCAACGCCTGCAACCTGGATGTCTTCCTCCTTAGTTTTGGTTTGCCTAGACTCATCAACGATCTCCTCAATCTTGTTCCAACTATGTCTCAGTTTTGTTGAACTATGAAAACACTTTGTATTTAGATCACCTTCTTGCAGCCAGGTGTCCCTAGATTTTGTCCGCCAGTAGCACTCCTCCCTGAGCAAAATTTCATTGTATTCCGCTTTCAGCTGTTTCTCTTTCTCAAACTCAAAATTTGTCATGCCCTGGTTTATTACTATCTCCCCTAGGGATTCCAACTCTTCTTCTATGCGCTTCTTTTCCTCAAAAATGTTTTTGAAGCTAGACTTATTACTTGCTGTGTTGGTATCCATTTATTTGACAACCATAAACCAATACATCACACATATCAAGAGAGAGAGGAATAAGTAGAAAGTGAAATTTTAATTGAATAAGAAGGTTCTAGTAGATATCTGTTGTGTATCTCTGCAAAGCTGGCTACTCACAAGAAAGGTACATGGATTGAATTCCATGACAAGCTAGGGGGAATAAATCATCACATATTAAGTGTCAAGCCTGGGCGATCACTTTGAGGATGAACCCCATTCTCCTAATCGGATGCTCCTTGAATCTCTCCTTCACAAAGCTTTTTGATGCTTTTATCCAACGTATCCTTGAATTAGTTTTGTACCCCACTTTTCCAGAGAAAATATCAAATTAATAGAATTTCTCAAGCTGTTATCTAAAAGGCCTTGTTGTTTACAACATTAATAATAACTGGGATTTAATTAACTAAACAATTTATGCCTCTTGTCATATCATAATAGTCAGTTATAATTGTTTTATTCCAATAACACTGACTTTTTTATTTCTATTTCATGATAAATACATGAGTAACTCAACTAGCTTTATTTACATAGGCAATGTATATTCAGGAGTTTATGATATATTTTTCTATACCTTTCAGAATTAGTTCACTATTTTTGTTTGAGCAACCTCTGATCCTGGAGTATTTGAGATTTGAATGGATCGATATGATTCAAGACTCTAGAGTATTGTTAAATAAACACTAATCAGCTAGTTGGTTCCACCATGGTTATTGCTGCAATATATTCATTCCTTTTGCTTTTTTTCCTATCTTTGATGGAAATTGATTGGTCATTTTCTTTTCAACATAATTAAGGATCTAACAAACTAACAGGTTGGTGATAATGATGGAGAAGCTCCTTTAGCGAAAAGGTTACGCCGGGCATCTTCAGACATTTCACAAGATGTTGTTGGAGAGGAACTTTCTCTTTACAACTTAACTCCCAATAACTCAGATTCATTACCGGTCAGTTTCTCAATTCTTTCTTTGATTTCTTTCTTTTCAATCTATTTTTGTAGTGAAAAGAAATAATCAGAAATCACAAGTTTTGTAATGTTTCTTAAACATTTGGATTTTTAAATTTTACGAGTTTAAGTCTTTAATTTAATTTTTTTTCCTGTTTGTTTTACAAGTTTTAAGTTTGTGTTTAGTTTTTATTGAAAGATACAACTTATTCTCATTGGAAAGACAGAAAATTTGAAATTATATTAATGTTTAGGAACGGCCAAAGTTGGTAAATAGTATCCCAAAAGTAGATCCCATTACAGTATTAAAGTTCCAGAATGAAAAACTCCTGGCAGTGTAAGAAGTAACAGAAAAGAAAAGCACTGTAACAGTAAAGCTTTTGAGGTTTGATTGACCATGTTCAATATTTCAGCGTTTGTTGAAAATGTTTGTTATTGATCTCAAAATATCACAACGCTCCTTTAAATGGATTAGTGAATTTGAAACTTGGTCTTGTTTGAAATGGAAGTTCTTATGGCAGCCAAATAAATTATTGAATTGTTTAGGACCTTCATAGATTAAAGTGAATTGGGAAATGATAGAATATGTAAATGCATATTTGACAGCTTACTAAGGTTGTAGTTGCTATGGCAAAGAGGGATTTTGGAAATCAGATGACATTTAATAAAGTGTTTTTCACATGTAATTGCGAATCCGATCCATTGAAAATTTTGTATGTTAATAAGCAAGGGTTTGTAATAATATAGATTATATCAATATATACCATTTGGAGGTTGTAAAAGTCATTTTCCTTAGCTATGAGAACTTGGCTTGAATGCTTACTAACTGGCAGTGAATTTGTACTTGATTTGGAGCTCCTAATGCATTACTTGTGATCAATATTTGATACAGATATAATGTTTGGGTCATACAATTAGTTTCTGAAATTTATATTTATTAGATTTAGAGTAACTTACACTCTCAAATTTTGCAGCAGAAGGCCTTTTCATTTGCCGTTAGGGACTCTTTGGTTAATGTTGGTCCATTGAAGGACTTTGCTTCTGGATTGAGAAGTAATGCAGACGTTAATGCATTGGGTGTTGCAAAGCAAAGCAATTATGAGCTGGTTAGTGTTCTATGTAAAGTTGTTTCAGATTGTTTTATACTGCTGAATAATACCCAGGATTTAAAGAGTTTGATGATTGCAAGAAATCTGTGTTTCCGTAGCATAACATCTTAGAAGGAAAAATTGGGAATTCGACGGTTCACCATGTAATAATTTTCGTTTGTGTTATATTAAGTTGTAAGTTCTTTCATGGAATGGGGATTTTAATGGAAACCTATATTAGGAATTTGAATGGTAGTTTGTTCAAATTTTATATTTTTTTTTTCATGCTTATATTTGCCATTGGCATTTGAGATATTTATACCTTGTTGTTAACGAAATATAGCCTTTGAGAAAGAAACTATAAGTGCAAAGAAGAATTACCAAAACATGGGTCACGATGCTACTTATTTTTCCTATGGTAAGGAATAACTCATTCCTATCATGTGAGCTGTAAAGGTGTGAGCTCACCTAACTGGGTACATTAGTAATTATTAAATTATTGTTTCAGATATTTATGTTTTTTTATTGATAGAACATGCATGACCTTTTCCCTATTGGCTACCTCTGTTTGTACTCCTAAGCAGTTTCTTGAATTGTGAAATATGTGCTCTTTACCAACTTTTTTGACAATAAATAATTACAAAATTAGTGAAATAGTCAAAGACAAACTAGCTGTACATTTCAATGATAAGGAAGGTAAATGGTAATTTAATTCCTTTGTGGGTGTCTAGGATGGTGTCCCATAGATAAAATCGATAAACTCGCTGGCAGCAAAACGGAAAAATCACCTTCACACACACATGCATGTGCACATAGACACATCTACACACACACACATGCTTATAGATGCTTATAGACACACACAGACACATACTGCACATGAATGTGTGTGCACAGGTGCATGTGCATATGTGAATACACCCCCACATACATTCATGTGCACATGCATGCACACACACGTTCTCTCTCTCTCTCTCTCTCTCTCTCTCTCTCTCTCTCTCTAGTGTCTCTCATCTCTCTGTCTGATCTATAATAATCAACGGCAATTCTTTCCAATGAGGTTGTTTTGGAACTTTGCTATGGATATCTCTTGATAATTAGTTTGTTTAATCTGATTCTTGTGACTATACTTGTGATTGCTAAGTGATGGAAACCTACAGTTGCTATCTATACTGTCCATTGGAATTCATGCATCATTCAGGTTTATAGGAAGTCCATTATATTTATGAATAGATTTGAAGAATAAATGCACTCATGATGCAGGAAGGGGAATGATAGTCGCCCTGATGCAGGAAAGGGAATTATAGTTGCCCTGATGCAGTGCTGACTGCTTGTAATTTGAAATAAATTTTGTTGGTTTCTTTGTAAAATACTGAAGTATATGCTTTAATTCTTTTTTTTTCAGCTGGGAAAAATATCAGAAATAAACTACTTATCCACTCCAGGTGGTATGTGTTCTGCAGGTTTGTTGTTCTGGGCATGGAAAGAATGGCTCATTGTGCATTCTTCAACAGTCTATCCGTCCAGAGTTGATAACAGAGGTGTGTATTTTTTTCCCTAGTATAGCTTGCATATAGATTCTACTATTAAGATGTTGGCAGGAATTCCAAATCTTAATTTTTTGTTGGAGGGACAGGAGAGGATATTTTGCAAAGACTTTCGGGTTTTTAATCATCCCATATGGGCCATGGTGTAATTTTTCTTTCCTTTAGTTTCCTTTAAAGGCCAAGTTTGTACTTGTTCTCCATAGATGAGGTCCATAAAATAAAAAATTATTGTCTTTAGAATGATATGTTTTTGACAATAAGTTTACATGTTTTATGATTATCTGCTACTGCTTTCCTTTCCTTCAAGGAATACTTCTATGCCATGATTGCGTTTTTTTAAATGGTGTTGGACTTTTTTTGTTGTTGCATGCTACTTTGTCAGCTAGGGATAAAATTGATAAACAAGGATATAGTTCAGGTTATGAAAATCACAATATACAATATAGATCTCCTCCTTTGTTAGAGGTACTAAGGAGCAAGTGGAAATAACTGTAATGGTGTGGTAGAAGTGGGCACCCAACTTATGGGAGACATAAGGGGAAAATAAATAAAATAAAATATTTAATTCCTCTTTTGGGGTGTTGGAATTGGGAAGGCTATAAAAGTGTTTTTTTTTGGAACTCATTTCTTTATGTTGGTTATTATTTTGGAGAGTATATTTTGCTGGTTGAACTTGTTCATCCTGTGGCTTTGTGAGGACATCAACCCTTGCAGAGAATATCTTCTACTCTGATGAAAGATCCAATCTGGAAGATTTATTGGTGATTTTCATTCAGAAATCACAGCTGGGCATTAATGGAGTTTTGATTTCTTTTTCTTCTTCAGTTCTTCGAGCTTGATATTGTTGGAGATTGATTTTGGTGGCTCCAGAAGGAGATTTCAGGAGTTATTGAATATCTTTTTCTAATAGAGGCTTGCCGTACTATTCCTTGCCAGACCGTGTTGAAAAGCGATGCCGGATCACATGCAACTCAGCTTTGCCTTTCATGCACAGATTTGTAGTTTTAGACAATTAGTTTGCTTTTATCTAAGTTTAGCTTTCAGTTAACTCAGCTTTGCCTTTCATGCCAGTCTTCATGTTCACCGAATAATGCATGCTTAGACTTTTTATAGTTTACAATTTGTTTTTTTTGGGTGCTGTGATCTGTGCATCAGCACTGTTTTTTTATTTAAGCTTCATTCATCTATGTAATCATTATGCAGTCATTAATAATATTGAAGAGTTTTGCTGCTGTTGTCTTATTTTGCTGTTAATTTTTTCTTTCTTTCTGTTGTTATCTTTTTAACCTGCCGCTGTAGGAATTTGGCTTGGTTTTAGTTTCTACATTTGGTATTAGAGCAGTTTATTTCTTTTGATAATCATGTCAGGTCTAAACTCTTTGCCAATTCTTGAATTGAATGGAAGTACTATGAATATTGGTGCATCAAGATGATGACCTTTTTGATAGGGAAAGATTTGTGAGAGATTGTAGAAACGGGTTATGAAGAGCCAACAGATTGGAGTACTTTTACAGCCAATGAAAGACTAGCTAAGGAGGCTAAAAAGAAGAATTCTCAAGCTTTATTTCATATTCAAATAGCTCTTGATAAAAGCTTATTTCCGAGGATTGCAAGTGTGAATTCAGCTGCAGATGCTTGAAAGACTCTACGGGAAGCTTACCAGGGCAATGACTAGGTCAAGGTTGTCAAGTTGTAGATGTCGAAGAGAGACTTAAAAAATTTCAAGATGCAAGAAACTGAGAAATTAAGTGATTATTGCGTAGGAGTCAATGATGTGGTTAATAAAATGGTCACTTTAGGAGAAACAATAAGCAATGAGGTTGTAATCAAAAAAGGTTTTGAGGTCTCTAACATCAAGATGGAACCATGTTGCTATAATCATTGAAGAAAGCAAGGATTTGTCTATGCTTTAGTTTGATCAACTAGTTGGATCTCTAATGTCTCATGAAGAAAGATTGAGAGATTCATTTAGGCAAAGTGATGAGAAAGCTTTTTCCTCCAAATTGCAAATTACAAAGAAAGAAGATGCAAATCGTAGCACCACAAGTAACCAAGGCCGCGGAAGAGGTCAAAATCAGAATTCTTCAAGAGGAAATAGAGGAAGAGGTGATTCAAGAGGAAGAGGCGGTTCAAGAGGAAGAGGTAAGAGGCGGATTTGATGAGAGAAATATCTAGTGTTACCATTGTAACAGATATGGCCACTTCAAAAGAGAGTGCAGATTAGAAGAAGGTAATAATGATAAAAGTGTTCATTATGCTCAAGAGGGTGATGAGGCTCGTCCAAATAATTTATTTTTATCTTATGACAAAGTTGAAAATGTTACTAAAGATGTTTGTTATTTAGATTCGTGATGTTCTAACCACATGTCAGGGAATGAGAAGCTTTTTTCTATAATGGATGAATGTTTCAAATCCAAGAACAAGCTTGGTGATGACAAAACATTGGAGTTCTATGCAAAAAGAGCTATGGAAGTCCCTACTAAAGAAGGTATGAAAAGTGTTAAGGACATTTATTACACTCCACAATTAAAGCATAATCTATTGAGTGTTAGGCAATTGTGTGAGAAAAATTGTAAGGTGGTGTTTGAAAATCAACAATGCATAATTTATGATAAGAATCAAGGCAATAGGGTGGTTACAGGTGTGCCTATTGAAGATCGCAGCCTCAGGAGTCTACTTCCAGGCGCACGTCTTACAAAGAAAGAATAAAATTGAATGTAGCCTCATGGCTATTGAATTTTATATATATATGAGATTTCGAATTATGAAGAAGGCCGACTTCATATATATATTTAATTAATGATTAATTAATCAGTTAATGCTTGGGGCCGACTTATGAAAAATCACATCTTTAAAGGAGGCCGACTGATATTTAGAAGAACACGTCCTTTCTATTTTGAGCCGACTTCTTTTCTTGAAGAGGCACCAACCTTGTATAAATAAAGGATGATTATTGTTCATTTGATCAATAAGTTCATTTCAAGTAAGTTCACATTATTAAGAGCGGAAGGAGAAATTCGCATTTAGCAATAGATCATCTTCTACAACAACAGGTCGATTATAAACGAGAGGCATATTGTTTGTGTCTTAGCATCTAGGAGAGGTGCTGCTGTTCATTGTATTATTCAGGCATTGTGCTTGTGCCTAAGTTGTAAGCAGATTGCTGCTCTTATTATTATCAATATATTGGAGATATATTGGCTGGATTTTTCTCCCTCAGGTTGGAGGGTTTTCCCAGGGTATTGGTTGTGTTCTTGTGTCAATTTTGAATTAATTTTTGAGTATATATCTGATCTTATAAAACTAACATGGTATTAGAGCGGGTTTGAAGAAGATCACGATCAGATTGTGTCTTACAGCGATACCCTTATTTTTATCTCTCATCTTCATTCACCTTTATCTCTCTGTCAAGATGGTAAATGGTCTTATGATTGAGGATAGGCTTGAGGGAGCGTCAAACTTCACTTCGTGGAGATTCAGGATCATGCTCACCTTGGAGGAAAGCGAATTGGCAAAGTTTGTGGAGAGCTCTGCCCTCGAGCCTATAGAATAGGAAGAAAAGGTCCTATGGAAGAAGAAAGATATTAGGGCAAAGGAGATGTTGGTTGATTCGGTGAAGGATCATATTGTTCCTATTGTCTCCAAGTTAAGGACGACGAGAGAGATGTTCAAAACCCTGGAGGAGATGTACGAGATCAACAACACCAGCCGAGCTCTTGCACTGAAGCAACAACTCCATCATTTGAAGATGGCGAAGGGAGAATCTGTCATTGCCTATTTCATGAGAATAACTGTATTGAGAGAACAACTCTCGTCTATTGGGCATGTCGTCGATAGCAAGGATTTGACCATGTTGACTCTTAATGGTCTTCCTTCATCTTGGGAGTCTTATATTCAGGGAATCAGTACAAGATCAAAACTTCCCAAGTTTGATCGGTTGAGGGCAAACTGTATTCAAGAAGAGTCTAGGTTGGCTGCAAGAGTTATTGGGCAAAGCTCCGTTAATGAAGACATTCATGTTCTTGCCACTCAAGCCTCGAAGAAGAAAGGGAAAGATGGAAAGAAAGGCTATTTCAAGAGAAATAGAGACAAAGGAGTTGATGGTGGCCTCGCATTTAAGAAGAAGAGGGACCTCTCCAAGGTCCAATGCTTTCGATGTGACAAGTATGGTCACTTTGCAAAGGAATGTCCTTCTAGGCCTAGGCAACAGGCCGCCATTGCAAATGTCGGTGAAGCCTCCATGCAGAAGGATTCAAGTGAATACCTATTCTATTCAGCCTTGTCTAGCAATGTATCTACCGACATGAACACTTGGCTGATCGATAGTGGTGCCTCTCGCCACATCACTGGATTTAGGGAGCATCTATCTAAATTGTTGGAGAAAGATTCTAGCGAACAAGTCATTATTGGAGATGATGCTAGTTATTCTATTAAAGGAGTTGGGACCTCATCTCTTCACTTGGATTCCGGCAATTCCTTACAATTGGATGATGTGCTATTTGTTCTGGAGATTAAGAGAAACCTTGTTTCCATCTCAGCTTTGGAAGACAAGGGTTATCAAGTTGCTTTTTCAGAAGGAAAAGTTCTTATATGGGCAAATAACTCCAACATCAAGACTGCTCGAGTGATTGGAGCTAGACATGGGTGTCTCTACAGGCTATGCACTCACCCCATTCAGTTTCTAGTGCACGACTCCTCAAGTTTGTGTGATCTTTGGCATCGAAGATTGGCTCACTTTCACTTTCGAGTGCTACCTATTATGGAGAAGGTGGTGACTGGCCTTCCTAAATTCAACCAGAAGCATGAAGGAACCTGCAAAGGCTGTGCTTTAGGTAAGAATACAAAAGGTCCATTCCATAGTAGTGAAAGTAGATCCAAATATGTCTTAGATCTTATTCATTCTGATTTATGTGGTCCAATGTCTGTTGCGTCTTCGAGTGGTTTCTTGTATTACATTATTTTTATTGATGACTACTCTAGAAAGACTTGGAGCTATTTCTTGAAATCTAAAGAATCTGAGGAGATATTATCAAGGTTCAAAGAGTTCAAAACTCAGGTGGAGAATTTGTCCGGAAAGAGAATCAAGGTTTTGAGATATGATAACGGAGGAGAATACACTTCTGTTATCTTCCGTAACTTTTGCATTGAAGCAGGGATTAAGAGGGAGCTCAACGTTCCTTATAATCCTCAACAAAACGGTGTTGCAAAGAGAAAGAACAAATCTATCATGCAAGCAGTCAAAGGCATGATTCATGACCAAGACCTGCAAATCTCTCTTTGGGCTGAAGCATCTAGGACTGCTATCTATGTTCAGAATAGAAGTCCTCACAGAATCTTGGAGAATATAACTCCTGAAGAAGCATTCTCTGGGTTGAAGCCTGAAGTAAGTCATTTGAGGATCTTTGGGTGTCTTGTGTATGTTCATATACCAAAGGAAAAGAGGACAAAGTTGGAACCTTCTGGCAAGAAGGGAATTTTGGTAGGCTATAGCGAGACATCAAAAGCCTACAGAATCTACATTCTGGGTCAAAAGACTATTGAGATCAGTAGAGATGTCACATTTGAGGAAGATGTTGCATTCAAAAGATCCAAGGGCACTCATATGGAGATCGATGAAGAAGAACCTCCTCAGGATATGGAAGTTGACCATGTTCCTGAGAATCAGAGGGAGGTTCCAGAACCTAAAGAAGATGATGATCCAGCTTAGCGCTTGGAACATACTGATGGGCCTACAAATATTGTGATTGGAAGGAATAGACCTCTTTGGGTCAGGAAAATAATGCAGGAGGTAGAAAGTTTTGCAGCCCCAAGAGGAACTTTCAGAGAAAGTAAGAGACCTAATAAGTTCTCCGGTTATGTAGCTCCGATGAGTTAGGTCATTGAGTCAGAGCCCTCAAGTGTTGAAGAAGCTTCTAGTCAACAGGTGTGGAAAGATGCTATGATTGAAGAGTATCAGTCCATACTTAAGAATGATGTTTGGGACATAGTTCCTAGACCTGAAGGCAAATCTGTGGTGTCTTCTAATTGGCTCTTCAAGATCAAGCATGTGGCTGATGGGAGCATTGAGAAGTACAAGGCCATATTTGTGGCTAGAGGATTTTCACAAAAAGAGGGAGTTGACTATGAAGAAACCTTTGCTCCAGTGGCTCGCTATATTTCTGTTAGAACCATTATTGCTATTGCTGCATCTAGAGGATGGAAGATTCACCAAATGGATGTAAAGACATCCTTTCTAAATGGTGTCATAGAAGAAGAGGTTTACATTGAGCAACCCGATGGATTTGAGGTACATGGGAAGGAGTCTCATGTTTGCAAGTTGAAGAAGGCCTTGTATGGTCTTAAACAGGCTCCTTGTGCTTGGTACGAAAGGATTGGTCGTTACCTGTTGAGTTTGGGTTTCTCAAAGAATGATGTAGATTCTAACCTCTACTTCAAGGTTATAAATGGTGAAGCATTGATTTTGGTCCTGTCTGTTGATGATTTGATTATCACTAGAGAAGAACACCTCATTCTCAAATGTAAGAAGGAGTTAGCTTCCTAGTTTGAAATGAAGAATCTTGGTCTCATGCATTACTTTCTTGGCTTAGAAGTTTGGCAAAAGCCAGATGAGATGATTCTAAGTCAAGGCAAGTATACCATTGACATTTTGAATAGGTTTGGTATGATTGATTGCAAACCTATGTCTACACCTATGGAGACCAACTTACATAAGTTGAAGGTGGCTGCAGCTAGTTCGGAAATAGTGGATCCCACGATGTACAGGTAGCTGATTGGTTTTTTGATGTATCTAGTTAGCACTAGACTAGATATCTGCTATGTAGTGAGTGCACTTAGTCAGTTCATGTGTGAACCAAGACATATACATCTTGTTGCAGCTAAACATATCCTGAGATACTTACGTGGCATAGTTGGATATGGATTGAGATATTCTACAGGTGTCGATTTGGAGCTGCATGGTTTTACTGATTCTGATTGGGCAGGGAGTGTTACTGATCAGAAGAGTACCTCTAGTTGTTGCTTTAGTTTGGGTTCTGCTATGATATCCTCGTGCAACAGGAAGCAGTCTTCAATGGCATTGAGTACAACAGAGGCAGAGTACATTGCATCTTGTGTGGCAGCTCGTGAAGCATTGTGGTTTCGTAAGCTCCTTGCAGGATTGTTTGGACAATCAATGGAGCCTGCTATCATTCATTGTGATAACCAGAGCTGTGTGAAGCTTTCTATCAATCTTGTGTTTCATGACAAAACTAAGCATGTTGAGATCAAATACCATTATATTAGAGATATGGTATTGAAGAAAGCTATACAATTGAGGTATATTAGCACTGATGAGCAGACAACAAACATTCTCACCAAGCCTCTCTCCAGGATAAAGTTTGTGTACTTTCGAGATAAGCTTGGTATGGTAGAGAATGCAACCTTAACTGAGAAAGAGTCTCAATATCAGTGATCCTGTTAATGAGTTCTTTGTGAGAGAAGTTCAAGGTGAAATCCCTTGTTAATGTGTTCTTCTTTGTAAGAGAAGTTCGAGGTGAAATCCCTTGATTCCACCCTCTGGGAGAGCCATGGTGGATGTCATGTGTGTGACTCCAAGACAACATCACGTGAGGGAGTCCGTGATGATTTACTTGTACTTGTGTTTCACCCTCTGGGAGAGCCATGGTGAAAGTCATGGTGAGGTGACAACATCACATTGAGTGATGAGCACTTGTACATACCATCTATGGAGGTAGCCATGATGGTTGATATCACGATGAGGTGATATTTGATATCATGATGCAGTGATATGCTTTCATGATGAGGTGACAAGCTCTGCTCTTACATAGATGTGGTCATGTTGATTAACATCACTATGAGGTGATACATTTTCTTGTACAACTGGAAGTATTCCTCCCTAGATAAGAGGGAGTGTTCAAGATCGCAGCCTCAGGAGTCTACTGCCAAGCGCATGTCTTACAAAGAAAGAATGAAATTGAATGTAGCCTCATGGCTATTCAATTTTATATATATATGAGATTTCGAATTATGAAGAAGGCCGACTTCATATATATATTTAATTAATGATTAATTAATTAGTTAATGCTTGGGGCCGACTTATGAAAAATAACTTTTTTAAAGGAGGCCGAGTTGTATTTAGAAGAACATGTGCCTTCTATTTTGAGCCGACTTCTTTTCTTGAAGAGGCACCAACCTTGTATAAATAAAGGGTGATTATTGTTCATTTGATCAATAAGTTCATTTCAAGTAAGTTCGCATTATTAAGAGCAAAAGGAGAAATTCGCATTTAGCAGTAGATCATCTTCTACAACAGTAGGTCGATTATAAAGGAGAGGCATATTGTTTGTGTCTTAGCATCTAGGAGAGGTGCTGCTGTTCATTGTATTATTCAGGCATTGTGCTTGTGCCTAAGTTGTAAGCAGATTGCTGCTCTTATTATTATCAATATATTGGAGATATATTGGCTGGGTTTTTCTCCCTCAGGTTGGAGGGTTTTCCCAGGGTATTGGCCGTGTTCTTGTGTCAATTTTGAATTAATTTTTGAGTATATATCTGATCTTATAAAACTAACAGTGCCTATGTCAAAGAATAGAATCTTTGCATTGAAGTTTGGAGAACATAGCGACAATCTTCCTAATATGGCATATGAGTACAAAAGTTGGTTGTGGCATCTTAGGTATGGGCATTTCAATTTCCATAGTTTGAAGATTTTAACATCAAAAGCATTAGTTTTTGGTTTGCCTAAGGTTGAAGAACATAAAGAAGTTTGTGAAGGATGTGCTAAAGGGAAACATGCAAGAGAGAAAATTCCAAAAGGCAATGCATGGAGGGCCCATTATCCACTTCAATTAGTTCATTCAAACTTTTGTGGTCCTATGCAGACAAAGAGTTTGGGCAAGTCATCATATTTCGTTACTTTTATTGATGATTACTAATGAAAGTGTTGGGTTTATTTTTTGAAGACCAAATATGAAGACCTTGAGACATTCAAGAGGTTTAGAGCCCTTGTGGAAAATTTAAAAGGGTGTAGTAACAAATGCTTGAGGATTGATCGTGGAGGAGAATTTTTTTCAAGAGATTTTCAAAATTATTGTGATATGTATGGCATCAAAAGACAACTCACCACTGATTCCACATGAAATGTGACAACCAATTTTTTCTTTGAATTGTCACAACACAAACCAGCACTATGCCAATTGATTAGCGTTAGCTTCCAAAATTATAATTAAAATTAAATGCACTCAATGCCTAGAATGTTCACCAAGATCCTTTAGAAGGCGAGGTGATAGCATATGGCGGAGGAAATTGAACTATAACTGAAAGTAAAATACAACTGAATGCAAAGAGGCGGTGAACCAGCCATGAGAGATTTCCACAGTTCCACTAATTTAGCGGGGGGAAAAGATTACAAAGGAAAACTAATTCATCCATTGCGGCAGGCATCCACTCAATAGTGGGAATTCGCCAATTTTCGGTGGGTGATAAATGAGAGGTTAGTTTGTTCTTTCTCATTGGCGGTAAACCATCTAGAGGTTACAAATATGTGAAAATTAACACTAAAATATGTAGCAAGTTAAATAACTGGAACAGTACTACTGTTTACAGTCTTGTTGTGACCTTTTCACACATCACCCCATTCAAATGGGGACCCCCAATTTTTGCTCCATTTTGGTCTTTTGGCTTTGGTGTTTTGTCTCTCCCTCTCTCTCTCCGATCTTTCTATCCTTTCGGGGATGTCCCATCATTTGATCTGATGGAAATTTTGGATAAGTCTGCAAAATTAGGGTTTTCATTCTTCAGGCTTATTGGAGGTTAAATTGAGTTGGCTAATTGACATCTGAGCTTAACATTGCTGTCAGGAGGCTTCCAGCAGGTTCCAACTGAGTTTTCATTGAAATCTGACGACTTACTATTTTTAGTAAGTACCTAATTGGAAGGTCTTTTCTTCAGAATTTCGGGATTCTGACTGCTTCAGCACATTCAGGGTACTTCAAGGCACTTGCACACAAAACTTGAACAGATTCTAACAACTTGCTATTTTTAGCAATTCTGGCTTTAGGAGCCATTTTCAGGGTTTGCATGCGAAGTTTTTCAGTGCATGTCAGGATATTCTTTATGGGTTTTTCGAGAGCTTCGCAACGGTATGACATGCAAGCGGAGTTGATCATTTTTCAAGGACTTACTATCTTTAGCCAGTGCCTGCATGTAGACCAGTTTTTTGGGTTTTTCTGGGTTTTTTGAGATCCCTCGGCCATTGTGACATGCAAACTCATCCGGCAGTGGATTGGTCACTTTTTTGGCACTTACTATTTTTAGTAGGTTCACCCCGGCAGCCGCCCGACACTTCAGTTCAACAAGCAGAACGACATGCCACATAAATCAAGTCAAACGGAAACCATTCAGGACACATGCAAATCAGATTAGGGTTTCCAGCTTCGATGCCTAAAAAGAGGGGTAAAAAGCCAGAATTTCGAAAAACGAAGGTATCCCATGACGATCAACATCCTTCAGGCAATCGATTGATAAAATTTGGGCACAATCCGAGAACTTACTATTTATAGTAAGTCGTCTCCAGAACAGGGCTATAAATAGCAGGTCAGCTTAAGGGGCAGGTGTGAATAGGTTCACCAAGCGATGAGAACCACGCGGTGAAAAATTCAAGTCAAATAGAGCTGCAGAAGTCAGGCAATTTCAGGGTTTGCTAAAAATAGCAGGTGGGCTAAAAATAGCAGATAAGTTTGGGCAATAGGTATAAAGGGGGTAGCTGGGGCATTGAGAATTTCCAAGTTAAGAGCTAGCGCAGGCAAGTTGAAAATAAGCCAAGTGTTCAGATACGCGAAGAAGGGTGGCATAAAATTTGCCTAAGTCAAAAATGGAAGTATACCCTGTCATATGCGCCCCATCATGGAGGAGGAGGTATGAAAAGTTTCCAAGATATTGAAAATAAGAGCAGGTTGCCTCAAATGCGCCCTCAGCTATGAGTAGAGGACTTGTAAAAAGTCTAAGGTGTTGAAAATAAAAGTTGCACATGTGGAATGCGCCATCAAGCAAGGAGTGAGGCATGAAAATTTTCTAAGTAAAGGGAAAAAAAGAGGCCCCTCTCAAATGCGCCCATGAAGGGGATGAAAGTTGAAAAAGTTTTTAAGTGTTGGAGAAATGGAAGCACACCCTTCCATAAGCGCCCTAAGCAAGTGTAATGAGGTGAAGGCATTTCTAAGTAATAAAATAGAAGTTCCACCCATAAAATGCGCCCTTGGCTTGAGGTGAGGGAGTTTAAAAAATTTCAAAGTGTCAAAATAAAAGTTCCCCCTTCAAAATGCGCCCAAGGTAGCTTGCTGGTTGAAATAATTTCTAAGGCATGAAAACAGAAGCAGCCCCCCCTAAATGCGCCCTTAAAAGGAGTATGAGGTAAATAAGTTAAAGTGGAGAAAAGTGAAGGTAGACACCCCTTCCATATGCATCCAAGGAAGATGATAGAAGGAGATGTCAAAGGCGTGGGGAAATAAAAGTAGAAGACCTCAAATGCGCCCTCAAGCAAGGCCACTCAAAAAGGTATTGTAAGTCACAAAAATGGAGGCTCATGGGGTGGAATGCGCCCAGCAAAGGAAGTGAACATGATGAAAAGGCTTCTAAGTAAAGGAAAATAGAAGCACAAGGTGGTAAATGCGCCCGGCAAGTGAAGTTGAGTTGAGAATTTTCTAAGTGTTGAAAAATAAAAGCACAAACCTTTAAATGCGCCCTCTAAGGAAGTATGAAGGCAAGACTTAGAATATTTTCTAAGTATGAAGGAAATGGAGGCTCATGGGGTGAAATGCGCCCATCATAAAGAGGTTAGGCTAGAGATATTCTAAGGCGTTGAAACATGGAGCTGCCACTATGACAAATGCGCCCAGCAAGGTGATGTGACTTGGAATATTTCTAAGTATCACAAAATGGAAGCTAGACCTTCCAAATGTGCCCTTAGTAAGAAATAAGGAGGAAATGACAAGTTGAGAAATTTTTAAGACATTGAAAATGAGAGTTCAAGGGGTCATATGCGCTCAAGGTAAGGAGGAGATAAAAGACTTAGGAATTTGTCTATGGCATTAAAATAAAATGCCACTGAGGAGAATTCGCCTAGAGAGAAGAAAATGTTGAAGGAATTTCTAAGTTAGAAAATGGAAGTAGAAGACTTCAAATGCGCTCCAAGGAAGTTGGGACAAAAAAAATAAAAAATATATCTAAGGCGTGGAAATGTTTGGAGAGTGAAGGTAAAATGAAGTGCACCCAAGGTAAAGTTGATTGAATTAAAATTTTCCAAGGCATCACAAGGTGAAATTAGAAAATATGCCTAGAGGAGGTAATGATAAAATTTCCAGAGGCAAGAGGAAATGTGCCCGCAAGCAGGAAGGGAATTTCTTCAGGAAGTCAAAGAAAAAAATGCCAAGGCATGAAAAATGAAGACTGCAATTGTGGAATACTTCCAGAATTAAAATGGAATAAACCTTAGCAATTTTTATTATTTTTCTCAAAATAATAAAAATTAAACTTACCCCTTCGTCTGGACACACATGAAAATGATGATTTCTGAGGGGAAATTTCTTCTGGGTATTGGATATTTCCCACTGGGAGATGATTTAAATCTTTTCCACACCTTGCTCGTGTTGTTTCGACAGAGATTTTGCCTGGCGCCTGTTGATGAATTTCCTAGGCGAAAATAAATTTTCTAAGGCAGGGAAATGTTTTTACAAAAAATACCTCGGTTGGTGATGTCAAATGAGCACCTAGATTACAGTGGATGAAATTTATAAAGCAGACAAAATTGTCTAAGGAAAGGGAAAAGAAATTGTCTAAGGGGTCAAATACACTCACAGGGAAGAAATGAAATTTGTCTAAGGCATGAAGAATTTGAAGATGAAATGAAGCTCGAACATCAAGCGTTCAAATGCGTCCTCAAGGTGAAATAATTTCTAAGGCACAAACTCCAAGCACAAGGTGGTGGATGCGCCCTTGAAGAGGACCTCATGAAATGAACACCATGCACCCAGTTATTGAAAAGTTATGAAAGTTTGCTGGAAATGATGAACTCTATCACATCCGAGGATCGATCAATCAAAACATGAAATTAGGTAAGTGAGGTGAAGTTATAAGTGTTCTGATGCTCTTCTTTTTGTTTTGCAGGATGAGCACTGAGGCCAAGGCATGAGGACTTGATGAAGCTGGACAATGTTATAACTTTGGAAAAAGGAAACGGCAGTGAAGATTTGTCTAAGGCATTAAGAATGTGATGTGGAAGAGGCATATGCGCCCGAGGCAGTGGGCTAGAGAAATATGAAGGTTACAAGGAAGAAGTGCGTCCAGGAATTAAAGCAACAAGACTTAACACAAAAAAAACTTTTGCAAGTAAGGTTTGAACCGAGTGTTGTTGTATGCTTGCCTCCTCCTAACGCAACAAAATTGGCAGGCAGGACAATGTGAACACGTCTCTGGATGAGAATCTTCTGGAGGATAGTGGGCATTAATTGCTCATGGTGGTTTCTACAGAGTGGTGGAGAATCTTCTGGGTTCATTTATTACCCACTCCTCTTTGTGGCGGTCTTTAGGGCAAAAACCCTAATTAGGGCATATGTGGCTCAATCTGAGCCCTTCATTGTAATCAAATCTAAGCCGTCTGTTGGACTAGGCTAACTATAAAAGGGGCATTCCCCCTCATTTCTAATGGATTAGAGATTGGATAAAGAGATCAGAGAGTATAGAAGGTAGAAGTTAGAATAGATAGAGAGTTAGCTTAAGTTTGAAAAGGAAAGAAAAACTTTCCCTTTGAAAGTTTTTGTAAGAAGTTGTTGTGTAGGACTCTCATAATACAAAGAACTTCATTGATTGGTGATTCTCTCTTTCGTTGTGAGTAGTTGGCAAGGCTTTTTGTCTTTCTGATTCAAGTAGATAGAGTAAAGTAGATTTCATTCTATGCAAGTAGTTGTTAGTTGTGGAATGTGGCGTTTGATTTGAGCAAGTCTTCTTTCATCCATACCACTAGCGGGCTTGCTGACGGTGAGTTTGCCCTGTGTGGTCAACTGGAGTATTGGCACTTAACTTTGATTGTGATTCATGTGTCCATATGCATCGTTGTGATGGTATGTACATGTTGTATCACAATTTGAACATCTTTCTCATCCTTTGAAGATTGCACCGATTTTGTGGAATTTGTCCAAAGGGAGGCAAAGCAGAGTCTGGTTTGAAGATTGTTGAAGTTGACCCTCACATTCCACCCTTTAGAAGTAGATTATAGAATCCCTACACCTACCTCCTTTTAAATTCAGCATTTCTCGGTTAGTTTAGAAATCAGAACATCACAGTCAAATCTTTCATCTGCTTCAAGAAGTTGAACAACTACGTAAGTCCCCTTGGAATACTCAGCATATTCACATCAACCAACTGAGCCTATTCGCTATAAAAGGAACCTTGGAGTTGAACGCATGATCTTTCACACAATCTTAGCATGCGGAATACTTTGATCAAGAGAGAATAAGGTGATCGTTGGAAACTTTATTCTGTGTTGGTGCGGTCATAAAACACCCGTCAACAAGTCTTACAATGAAAAACAACTGCAATTTTCAAGTGTTATTACAATCTTTACAAAACACAATGAAATAGATGATCTCCCACTTGATAATCTCTCAATTATTGAAGATAGAAGCCAAAATTAGAAATTGAAATAAGTCTGATATAAAAATCTGCAAACTGAAATTCTGAAGGAGCAATCAATGAAATCTCCAAAATGAACAAAACTCTTACCACACTCTGCAAACTCCTACCAAATTGAAGGCCCTTCAATTCAATGATTAGGCGACCTTGAAACAAGCACTTTCCAAGCTTCAAACTCAACAAAACACCCAGCATGGATTCCAATGCATTTAATGCATGGTACGCCCCTATGAGAGGGTCGACCTCACTTTAAAAATCATCCTCTTCACTATAAAATCTGCCCTTGCACAAAAAGAGGCACCTCAAGCATATAATTTGAAAGGACCAATACCCATGTGCAAATAAAATTTACCCTTGAAGCTGTATTCAAATTCGCCTTGCAGCCATGATGAAACCAGCAACCCAAAACTGTGAAAATCTCCAAAAATTCATCAACCATGAAGCTCAATCTGATAGTCTGGATGAGAAGCAGCCATAAACCAACTAGGTGTTATCTTTCAAACACGAAATTGGACAATTGCTAGGAGGTAAGCATTCCTCAAAGCCAAATTCATGAAGTCATTTCGACAGCATAACATTAGCATAAACAATGGATGTACAATGTTGGAGCAAACTCTCTCTTTTAAAGAACTTGAGGCGACTGTTGATTTTCCACCTTTTCTCTCCAAGGGACGCCCAAAGAATGTGAATCATTTAATTTTTAAAAGATAAATATTTCCTCCTCAACTTTGGCGTCCAAACTCCAAAGCACATTTTTAACATAATAAAATATTAATTATTTCCTCATGAGGCATCCTCCCTTCATGAACACTTTTTTAAAAACAACTTCAAGTTATCATATTAGGCCAAGGGGTCAACTTAAGAATAAAACATTAATAACTTGTACTAACTCATTTCTCCCATTTTCACCTCAATAGCCAAATTCAACAATATTCAACTGCTCCAACTAAAAATGGAAAACTTACGGAAAAGATGTCAATTGGATCATTGCCATAATTAGAACTTACTAAAACTAGTAAATTCTGAGAAATGCCAAAAAACCTCCAAACAAGGGAAACCCTGATTTCACCTCAACGAGCCTACGGGCTTCCGGAATAGGTTGAAGAGCTACTAAGTTGATCACTGACTAGAAGGGGACATTACACCACGCCTGAACAAAATGGAGTAGCTGAAAGGAAAAACCGTATAGTGGTGGAAATGGCAAGAAGTATGCTACAGACCAAGGGACTAAGTAATTCTTTTTGGGGTGATGCAATTGCTACAACAATGTATATTCTTAATCGGAGTCCCACTAGTGCACTCGATATGATGACTCCACATGAAGCCTAGTATGAGAAAAAACCCAATGTCAAGCATTTCAAACTTTTTGGGTGTTTAGCGTATGTTCATGTAGCTGAACAAAAGAGGCAAAAGTTAGATCCAAAAAGTGAATCATGTATTTTTGTTGGATATAGTGAGCAAAGTAAGGCTTACAGGTTGTATAATCCTCTCACCCATAACATTGTTATCTCTAGAGATGTGACTTTTGATGAAGGGGGAGTTTATGGTCATCAAAAAGGCCATGTTAAGATGTCAAAATCTGTTTTGAATGATGGTATTATTGATGATTTTGATCATGAGAAGCCCACTAGCATTTCAGTTCCAAGAGCTACAAGTCCACCAAGTAGCCCTTCATCAATTCCAAGTGTAGGTCCAGTTTCAAGTCCAAGTTCTACAAGGAAGGTAAGAAGCTTAAGTGACATTTATCAAAGGAGTAGAAATGAAGCACATGAAGAAAATCCAAGAGGTGAGACAATAAATTTTGCTTTACTTTTCGAGGCTGATTTTGAACCATCATGTTTTGAAGATGCAAGTACTAGTGAGGCTTGGGTGCAAGCAATGCAAGAAGAGATAGATTCCATTCACAAGAATGATACTTGGGAGCTTGTAGAGCTTTTTCATGAGAAGAAAATGATTGGTACTAAATGGGTCTACAAAACTAAGTACAACAGTGATGGGAGTATTGAAAGACACAAGGCAAGATTGGTTGCCAAAGGCTTCACACTGTGGTATGGGATTGATTATGAAGAGACATATGCACCAGTAGCGAGACAAGAGACTATCAAAGTGATGATTTCACTAGCAGCTCAAAAGAAATGGAGCATCCATCACATGGATGTGAAATGTAACAACAAATATCTAACAATGCAACAAGTACCATTTATTGATTCACTTCAAAGATGAATATTATTGCACAATTTCATAATCATAATGACTAAACAAAATTTAGGGCCAGGTTTCATACTCAGCTAAACATCTATACAAAATTTAGGGCTGGGTCACAATTAGGGTTGTGACATCCTTCCCCTCTAAGGATAGTTATGTCCCGATGACTATATGATACAAAGGCGATCATCGCAATGTCAAGTAGTCAAATTCAACTCTATTCTACATCATTAAAGGAGGAAAGAAAAATAAAAATTCATTATTTGTACCTTTGCCTATCATACCTTTGTAACTTGATTAAGTTGCCTTGAATTTCTCAGATGCATCTAACACAATCTTTAGGCCTAATCACCAATTGAACTTTTGCACTGGTGTTAGCTTACCACAAAGATTAAATATTTCATGAAAATCTCAAGGTGTGGATCATTTTAACATTCAACATGTTTATATGCAGATAACGTACATCAAAATTTCAATTTTATCACTTTTAAATCATACAATAGAAAATATCGTTAAGATAGATCATAACTTGATCATAGAAAATACATGTACTCCTAGTCGAAGTTACTTATAATAACCTTAGATAATATTACTCAATTACAACAAAAGAGTAAGCCACACATTAATATGATATACTCTTTTATATTATGTAAATGAAACTTTTAAGATTCTACATAAATTCAAATTTTGCAATCATCTTTTCTTATCTCTTTAAACATGGTGAGTTGTTATACAACCAGTGTATCATCTCAACCCATGTCCCCTTTTTTACAATTGTTTAGGATATTAAGCATTTATCCTTCATAAGATAAGAATCTCACCATCTCATTCAAATTTCATGTAGTTTTGCACAAAGTATAAGTTTGTATTAAACATACCTTCTCATCTATGACACTATAAATGTGTTCATCTATCATGCATGAATTCCCACATGTGACCTAGACAATATGTTCATGTAATGACCCCATCCTTGGGTAATTAAATTGTTTCCAACATTTCACTTTAAACATAAAAAAGTAACATGTAACAAAGACATTACAATGTAATCGTTCCTTTCTTCATTGATAAATACATGCAAGTTACAATATATATTTCCACATGAATTCCATTTTCATTGCAAATATAAAACAAGGTATAAAAGTATACCAATTACATACATAGCTCGTAAGCTTTTGCACAAATAGTAGTAAGACGGTCTAGGTTCCCTTCCTTGCAAATCTTGGTGTATCCGTCGCCTGCTGTGGTGGAGAAATATCACTCAGGCGCTTTTCCGCCAACCACGAACTGTTAATGCGGTCCCCCGCACATCTATCATTCGATAGATGGCCCTCCCTTCGAACGAAGAGATTGGTAGAGTATCCGAATGCGACAACCCAACTGAGCATAGTGTTGTGTCCTATTCACAACTAGAACCTTGCTATTTCACAATCTCATACTAGTACAAGGATCACGATGAACTGACAGTGAAGTCTCAACTATCTCACAACTAAGTGGATGTCGTACATTTCACTACTTTGGCCAAAGTATTCTCATTCAGTACTTCGAATGAAAGTCATCTATCATATACACTACTTAGGGCTGATTTGACTTAAGGCTATCTTACACTACACGTAGGCTAAGTCCTTCACTGAATTGTCAATCATCCCAGACTATCCTACATCAATCTAATCTAAGACAACAAATATAGGATTAAGTCCTTCACTGGATTATCAATCATTCCAGACCAACCTACGACATTCTAACTTACTAGAAATAATCCAACTTGACAGGTAATTCATTCTTTCTCTCCTGTTTCAGAAATCTTTATCCTAGGAGTTCCTTAGCTTATCTCAATTAATATAAAACTCTAAGCTGTTTGAATATACTTTGTCCTCTGTCCTTATTGTTCGTAGAATATGATAACTAGATTATCCTTATTCTCCATATACGGAGATCAAGCAGTATACACACAAATGCAATCCATCAAAGTCAATTCCTTTTCCCAAATTGAAGTGGAATAGATAGTTTTCCCCTTTACCCTTACTTAAAATTGCACACAAGCTAATTCTATAAAATGCATTCAAACATTCCTTTGTAATTTGGAGAAGCTATTCTTTCATAAAGCAAACAAGCTATTTCTTTTAGCCTATGCAGTCATACATAGAAAACTGATTTTCTTTTAACCTATGCACAAGGTAAACATGCACTTCCATCTATTTATAAATTAAAAACAGAGATACTAAGAATAAGACACTCATGCCTGTTTCCTTAGCTGGCTTCCTTGTTGCTTGTAAATACTTCTGATACAGTTAGTAGCAGGCTGACAACTCCCTTCGTTTCTTCTTTTATTAAATTCCTCAATCTCACTACTCCTTCCAGAATTAAATCTTTAAGCTAAAGCTCAAAATGGCAATGGAGTATAATTCTGGAAATGCAAACTATTTCTAATTCCCAAATTGATTCCTACAGCAGGTGCACATTTGTATGTATGCAACAATGAATTTCTCAAGCTTTGAACAGTATGGCAATGGCAAATTATGGCTCTATATAAGCAAATTCGGATATAGCAATGGCAAGATGTGAATTGGTGAAAATGACAAGGAGAAGAGCTCAATTTATAGGATTCGAATTCTCATGCTATGCTACATTTTTGGCATGAGAATGGAAACCTTACATATTTGAAAATGTCAATCCTTGTAGTGGCAGCAATTTAGTTACTTACTCAGCAATTTCAAGATGATTCAACCTTTATCTAGGGATAATATTTCAACTGTCACATGGTAAAATGCAGCTGAAAGACACCTACAGGCGTCCTCAACAATGGCGTCCAAAATGGCGGATTAAACATTCAATGCAAGAAAACGTCTTTGCCTAATGCGCCCCACCTGGCCTTAACTCCAGGCTTCCTTACGCATTTCCAGAATGGCGGATTAATAAATCGCGACTTGGTCTCTGCGCACGCGCGTTTGCAGCTGCGCATATTCATTTTTCCATTTCCAAAGGTTTCGACTTTTGCCTTTGTGAAATATTTGAATTGGCGTATTTTCCTTCTTTTCCATGGTGAATGAAATTCGCAATACTTAGCTTCATTTCAAGTTTATAAAATATTCGATAAACATCACATGATTTCCAATGTTTAGTCATATATTTACCCATAGTATATTTCATACGATTTTTACCAAATGGCTAAGAAAGCTAATTCATTTATTTTCTCATGGTAAATTCTACATATTATTTACCAAGTGACTATAGAAGTATAAGTCTTTTATTTCCCCATAATTTTATTTATTTGTCTAAAAATTCACTATATAATATTAACTCTAATTAAAAGATTTAAATCTTTTAATTTTACACTTAAGAGTTTTAAAATATTCAGCTAAATACATTTATATATTTTATGATATAAATAGTATTATAGTTCTTTTAAATATTAAACATATAAATATTTAAATACCCGAGTATTTAATATACTTATATATTTTAATATAACTATAATAATATTATATATAATTACTTATATAAATATATTTATATTTAACAAATATAAATTTATATACATATACATATATAATTGTCGATTATATATATGTACTGTGAGCCAGTCGGCATACTTTCAATATATATATTTATGTATATGTGTATATATAAATTCCAAGTCAAATATTAATATTTCCACATTATTGGACGTACGCTTATATACATATGTATACTGTAGTATAATCCTCTATATACATGTGTATATATGCTTACTTCCGATGTTGACATCCAAACATGATACCACCATGATGATCATAATCTCACAATCAAGCACAAGGATAAACTTCACACAAAAGCAGTCAAGACCTCTACTTGCAAGACATACAAGCTATGGATGACTTACCTTATACTCATATAGAACTGACTTGTTTTACTCTGTCTAAGGTGAGTGTGTGTATGCTCAATTGATTTACTTTACTGGTTACCCGACCAAGCCCCTCTCCCGAGTGATGTTTCCCCTCCGCCTGGAGGAATGGTTCCTGTTCCTGCAACCATAGACATACAATCTCGGGAGTTACTTGTTCACAACATCAATAGTATAGAAAACATCTTAAGTTAGAATATTCACAACTCAAGAACTTGTATGCAACATTAAACAAGAATTACACCAATAGAAGTATCAATCAAATGAGACAATCATTTACACATTCATTTTGATAACAAAAACACGTTTTATTCATCTCAATGATTCAAACATTACAATCAATTGCCCTATGCAAATAGTAGCTATACAATCGGGGTGTAACAGTTCATGTTGTCGCTCATGCCTACTCGCATGTGACTTGAACAATATGCCCATTGCATCACGACATGTGTGAAATCTATGCTATCATGAAGTAATTGACACTTGCAACTTATTTAGTGCTTTCTAGCACAAATGTCTATGCAAATGTCCTTTTACTCATGAAGTGAATCAAGCTTTGGCCAAAGCATTTTAACTATTTATTTATGCCCTCAAGATAACCTGGGAGCCACTTAGCACCTTTCCAACACATGCCCTTCCTTTTTATAAGAAATCACAACTATGTTCATCTTGTCATACATACTTTCTTGTACTTGAACATATTTGAATAGTTTCATAACATTTATTGTTCATAACCAAACCATAGTTTCTCCTGGTTCACTATCAATTGTGATATCATACCTGGCATTTCATAAATAATAGAATCAACGTTATAACCCTTAACAAGTGTATCAAGTGTACTTGTCAAGAATCTAGAGTTATTAAATCTTGAACACACTAAATCCACAACATCACCATGAGAACTATCAAGGACATCACAAGTAGGAGCATCAAAACTATCAACAAATGGCCTCATCTAATGCACATGACACAATCTTTGGTAAAGATGCCTCAACGATTGCATCCATAGAGGCATCTGGAGTATACCAATGAGTAGTGTGCAAACATACACATACACAAGGGTCATATCATTTCATGATTTCCCAATTCCCGTGGGAGTGACTTATCACATATGCATAGTGACTAGCCCTAACATATATTTCACATAAACACAAAGTTTGTAGCTCCATTATTCATCATATATACATAAGGTGACTAATTCATACACATCACATATACATAATGACTAATTAATATGCACATCACAAGTACAACCATGATTGGCTTATATGCATATCACAATACAATGGTGACAAGCTCATGTATATATCACATTACAACAAGGCTAGCTCAATCAGACATCATAAATATCCAATGTGAAAATCCACACAATGCATTACAAGTTCACATAAGGAACGATAAGTAAAGTGGAAATGAATGCAATCTATTGTATGCATGAACCCACTACCTAGTTCACAATCACATAAGCCTACTATGGCAACAATCGAGCATCCCATATGACTTGATGCCATCATTAGCAAGGGCTCCAACATATCAATACATACAACCTAGGCTATTTATGCAAATAATTAGGAAGGTGTTAGTGTAAAAACCACATTTGATTACACATAAGTTCATATCACTTCATGCTCCCCAAGATATTACCTATCTTCGATAATCTAAGATACCATTCAAACACATAATTCTAATTTATTATGACATGCAATCTTGAAAATCTATTCACGTGCATTCATAACAAAAGTCATCCAAGCTCACAATTTGAACACAAGAAAGACTTTTTTTTTATTTATAATAATATCGGATTACAAAGATCGTGATCACAAAATTTTCCCTCCTTACTAGGTGGGCTATTCATCATCAGATAGAGGACACTCTTCTGGGTCCTCGTCAAAGTCTATTACAACCTTCTTAGAAGAGGTAGGATGTGTGCACAGGCACTCCCTTTCCTCTTTAGTCAAAATGGGTGCATTGGGTCCACACCCCAAAGGCCAATCTCAAATTGTCGAAGGTTTCTTAAGTTTAACATTATGCTTAGACTCTTCATTTTTCTTGCCCCTCTCTAACTTGAATCAAGTGAGGGCGTGTGCCAAAGTCTCATCATCAGGAATCTCAAGGTGGACCTTTAGTGTTTGGGTTCTCTTCAACAGTTTTCTTTTTAGTAGCCCTATTGGTCTTTCCCTTCTGTTGTACCCAAATCAAATATTTTGCTTCATTAAGGCATTTTGCTTAAAATAGTCTAAACCTTGTAAAAATGAAGTCAAAACTCAGTTTTTGGGCAAATCAAGTATGGGCTTTTGGTCAGTGTGATGTTAGAAAGGTATTGGCAAAATTTGAAAAATTTGAAAATTAGGGTTTCTGGACCCTTATTTTAGGTCAAAAAACCCTAAAAATAGAAACTTGTCAGAATTGGCTGAAATTAATTTTGATTGGCTTATTTTGCACCACGATCACAGTGGTGAAGTCGGCTTCAGTTAAAAGTTGGTTTAAACTTGGTGGGTAGTTTTCACTTTTTCAAGAGAAAAGTTAGGGCATCCGAGGTCGCCATTGGCAATTGGCCAGTACCAAGTGTCAAACTTTAAGCTTGAAACTCAAAGCAGAACATTCTATGATGAAAGATGCTGAAAAAGATGCTTCTCGACGGAGGGGATTTTCAAATGGCGAAAAGAGCCAAAAATATTCTAAGTTTGGAAACATTTCACTTTATAACGTGGGAGACGCTTATGCAATACACGTGCAAATCAACTTTACAGTGTCCGTACATGTGAAAATGGTGAAATATAGTCACATACACACATTAGCAGTAGTAATGCTTCTACGTGGTCGACTCAGCAATCGACACGGTGTTCACAGAGCGCGAAATGGAGAAAATTACCAAATCCAAAGCAAATCTGCGCCCTTGTAGCTCAGGGGCGCCCTTCAATTTGGAGGTCAAGATTTGGTTGTTTTGGGTTGCAAATACATTCATTCTCTTCGGTTTTCTGTCAACTTTCTGACAAGCTATCAAGTAAGTCCATCTGATTCTTGGAACTCCGACAATTGAAGGCTGAAGCAAAAGTTACGAAGGAGTTACACATCATAGAGGCAGTCAAATTTGTGGTTTTTGCGCCCCTGTAGCCCAAGGGCACCCTTGAATTAGACCCCTCAGATGAATGAATTTGCAGTTTCCATTTTCGGGGGATCTCTTTCGATTCGGCCTAGCTCCACGATGCACCCGTTCGCAAGATCGGCAGACGAGCTGAGTGACCGTGACAATACTTCCAACGAGCATGTAAAACGGAGGAAGTATAAATTGAAAATATCAAATTGTACCTCTACTGGCTAGGGGTGCCTTGCCTTTAGGCCAGTTAGATGACGTTTCTTGCAACTGTCATCTTCATGAGACTTGTGCGAAATCCTCCTAGCTACGTAGTGAATCTATCCGCCAGCCTTCGGGATTTGTCAATCGCTCGTAGTTGAAGAATCAGTTCAAAATGAAGACAAGTGGAAAAATGGCTAAGTATGGGTTTTACACATTGCCTTGAAAAAGGCGCCCTTCTTTGGGAGGCACTAAATGCAGTTTTTTCACTTCGTCACTCCCAGGAACATCTCTTCCAAGTTGTTCTAGCTATGCAGCAAGCCTGTCAGCATGCAAATCGGAGTAATCCAGCTCGTAGTAGCAAGGGTCAAAGTAGGGCACTTGGTTGAAATTGACAAAATGCAAAATCATGTTAATTTTTATTTTTGCTCCTCTACAAGCTAGGGGCGCCCTTGCGTTTGGGGGTCTTAATCCAACATGCAGGATTTGCACATGCAGTCACCGGGTGCGTAATTCTTCCAGCTACGAGATGAATCCAGCATCCAGTCGACGGAAGTCATCATTCATCAGCAGCGGTAGATAGAAGCGTCAAATGACAAATCAAAAAAATGGCTAAGTATGGAATTTTTTATGAAATTACATATCTCCTTGAGAAAGGCGCCCTTCATTTTGAGGCACCAGATTTAGTTTTCTGAGGTCATAGCTCCCAAGAGACATTTCATTAGTTTTGATCTGGCTAAGTGATGAGTCCTCCAGTTCAGTTTCAGCATCACTCGGGCACCTGGAAATCAAAGTTCAACAGAGGCTACTGTGATGTTTTCAACGAGCTATAAAATAGGAAGTTAGCAAAAAATCTCAACTTTTGAAGGTGGACGCCTAGAAAGTCAAAGTTTGACTTTTTGGAATCAAAAAAAGATTCCAAGCGAACCCAAGAAGAGAAATTTTAGTTAACTCAATAAAATAATATTAAATTTCAGTTTTTGCATGTGAGCTATGCAAAGGGCGAATTTCTTCAATATTTTAATATTGGCGCCTATTTTGAGACTCACTGCAATTTGATTGTTGAGTTAAACTGAATATTTTAATATTTTTGAGACTTCAAGTCAGTTTCTGTTGCACGAAGTGAGGTCCAATCAGATGGCTTCTTTTGAAATCAGGTTTTCTTCTTGCAGTTGGCGCCATGAAGTTAAGATTTTATTTATTTATTCAAGGATGGCGTCCATTTCTCTCATATCAGGTTGAAGTGCAAGCGAATTTTCTCTTGTGCAAGCATTTGAAGGCATCATAAGTATAATTTTTCAGATTTCCTTGCAGATACAGGTCCAGAATAATCAACAAACTTCAGACAAACATAGGTGAATTTCTACAGAAGCAAAGAAAACAAACAAACAAAAACTTCTTTCTTTTGTCTTAATTTCTTCTATTCTCGTCTCAGGTATTCTTCTCATGTCAAAGAAAACGGCAAAATTTTCAAAAATAGAGCATCTGGGTTCGTGTATTTCAGTATCAACGACAATACCCATGTCTTAGAAAATTTCGTGAAAATTGCCTCGCTGCCTCTATTCTAGAGCATTGTGCTTTTTTCCTGGAATTCTCTTTGCATGTGGGCCTAAAATGCATTTTTTTTCCAAAATCCATCGATCTAGGTTGTCGTAGAATTCAGTTTTGCACAAAACCCATGTTCCAGATTTTCTCGGAAAAAATTGCCCTCACAGCCCCTCAAATCTCGACTGAAAACCTTTTGCATGCGAGCTAAATCTCACTTTTTCACAATTCCGTTGATTTGGGTCATCTTAGAATTCGATTCTCAACAAAACTGATGTCTCATAAGTTTTTTGTGAAAATTGCCCTCCGACAGGGTATTTTTAGCCTCATTCGGAGTGATTTTTGGCTTTCCGGAGAAAGTTGTTAGAATATAGCCGTGTTCATAGTCAACAAGCGAATTTTTTAGAATGCAATACACACAGAATAAATTCAGGACCAAGTCGGTTCTAATTCATGATTTCATCGGAACAGTTGACACAAACTTGCATAAGGTAGAGGTCATTTTGGATCCGAAAAAGATAAATTCAAGAATACTTCAAAACATCGAAAGGTCCGAGTTGCTAGAGGCAACTTCTATCCCCATTTCAGTTTAGAGCATAGAATTCGTGATGTCTTGTATCAAGCATTACAATTCTACTGGCCGTGAAATTCAGTCAACGGATGGATGGGTGATTTGCAGTTTCAAGCCTCGAGATATTGAGAAATGTTTTGGTATTCGTCAACATCCAAATAGTTTGGTCATTACCATGGTTCAGTGTGAGAGTAGTTAATGCTGATAAGGACATGTGTCAGAACAAGATGGCGGAAAGATGGTAGAAAGAAAAGAAAGTTAAATTGCCACACAATGTCGGTCGCGGAGAGTTCAAAGACAAGTACGCGATTTTGATAACTCTTCTTAATCATGTCTCCAATCATTCAGATGTAGACAAATTCCAGCCTTGGATGTATTATATCATTGCTTAGATTGTTTCCAGGCGAGAGTATTATGACTGGGCTTCTTTGATCAGTGACGTCATTCACAAACAGATTACTAGATTCCTAGTTGCCCATGATTTTCACATGTGTTCTTATCTTGTGTACTTGATTGCATATCAGAATCAGTTTAGAGGTTCAAACACCATGTGCATTCTCAGTGTGCAAAAAGTTTATTAGTACTACGATCAACTTGAATTCACAACTTCTGAGCGGCATTTCAAGCGTGCGCATAAAGCATTCTTGATATACACAATGAGAGACCTAGACCGGGAACTACATGTGCGTATTTCAGTAGTTGCTCGAGAGGCAATGGGAGAATGGGTGGACTGGTTCATTCAATTCCCTACATATACTTACATCTGTGTCTACGGTTATACAAGAAATCCAGCCATGCTACCACATTATCCTTCGGATAAGACGGTGTTCATGGAGTTTCTAAGGCAATTATTCTGATGTCTGTTCATGGTTGCGTAACAAGCGCAAGCCGGTAGCCAGTTTCCCTTTGCAGATGGGAATCTACTGATGTAAAACAACAGTTGATGCCAAGATTGCAGGTTAGGAGTTAGAGAACCTCAAGCTCAAGTACCTTATCGACACACGTGCATATGACTCTTGGGGTTATTATTCAATGTGTCTCGGAGGTCGCCCTCATCACAAGCCTACTATGGAGGACTATTGGGTCAGATGAGTTCGAGGTGCGCCAACGCAGTTACAGCAAGTTCACTCACTCGTAGATTTCCCTTTACATGTCAGAGGATGTTGAAGGGTTGTTAGATGATGATGGGGATATACTTCCTCAATTCTTTAGAGAGCAGGTTGGTACACAACCACTTCCAGTTGCTGATTGGTACACCCAGGAGTATTCATCCGTGGAAGAAAGAACAGGTAGAGCTATTCAGAATAGCATACTCTACTTAGAAAGCAAGAAAACAAGGAGGGCAGTCATGCCAAGCACAAAGCCGCCATTGGTGGAATCTACACTGGCATCCTTGTCAAAGCCTAAACAAAAGAAAAGGAGCAAACCTCCTCAAAGAAGCAAAGTGATACTCTACTTAGAAAGCAAGAAAACAAGGAGGGCAGTCATGCCAAGCACAAAGCCGCCATTGGTGGAATCTACACTGGCATCCTTGTCAAAGCCTAAACAAAAGAAAAGGAGCAAACCTCCTCAAAGAAGCAAAGTGTCTGATAAATCAAAAGGGAAGGCACTGGTTATAGAAAAACACGTGGAGGTAGCTACAAATACAGTTCAGAGCATGCCAGAGCCAGAGGTACAACCTCCTTTGCCATCACCAACACCACAACAACTCCCAATTCCAATTCACATTGATTTGGACTTGGACTTTCCACTGTGTAGCCATACTTCTACACTTTCTGCCTCATCAGGACCTCTTGTGACTAGCACTGATCCATCCAGTGAGATTAGTCGAGACTCGTCTTGGCTTGAGAGTCAGCTGGGTAGGAAGAGGAGGCAACCGTCATACATACTTGACCAGTCAGACTTTGATCACATCTATTAGGATCCATCAGATAAGAGGATTAAGAAACAAGTTCATGTAGAGAGGAACGCTGAGAAAGAGATCATTGTAGAGATTGGAGTACCTCCACCAGACAAGAATTTGGATGAGTTGGAAGTTGAGGACTTCGAAGTTATCAAGGTCAACCTTGGCAAGAGCACATGCCAAACAGAGGTTGATTTGCTTCAAGTTGCAACTAACAGCATAATGGATAGAGTGACAAAAGACGGAGAAGACAAGGCAGCCCTCAAGGTTGAAAACCAGCAACTTCGTCAATACATCTCTAATCTCATCCATAGACGTGAGAATGTCATTGCTTCACTCCCACAAATGATAGAGCCGCCAGCAGAGTAGGGTCAACTCAATCAGATGGTCGTGTACGGGAAGCGCATGATGGATTGGGAAGGGGAGTTTATTACTAAGGGCCGTTTTGTACTTGCAAAGCTGCTTCAGTTGAGATACAATGCTTGCGAACTTCGTCTACAAATTCAGGATTTAGAGTGCAACCTGGCGGTTGACAAACCTAGGGATGAAATCTTGATTGCTCACCTAGGGACGACATATGACTCGGTTGCTGATGAAGAAGATAGAGAAGCTATTTTTGATTGGAGAACACAATTAATCTTGAAGGCAAAAATATGGGAAACAATGACTTTAGAGTTGGACGAGAGTAGAGAGCATGTGACTACTGCACTTCATTATGTGAGAACTTTTGTGTCACAAGTTTCTTGTCGATATCAGCGTGAGGGTGGTGAGTATGTTGAGCTTGTAGACATTCAGTCAGAATTGCAAACACTCTTCCATGGTATTTTCAGTGGAGATATTGTTGGCTGTAAGTTAGATCAACTTAGAGTCATGTCAACGTTGTTCGATGAGGCAGTAGAAGAAGAGGTGAACTTCAGAGCTAGATCACAGGTGGTGAGGATATGCTGCGCAGACATTGTGTACTACGAAAGAGTATCAGTGCCTCGGATGGTGATGCAGTCAACGACCTCATGGAGGGGTTAGCTGCTCGAGATTAGGGCTAGTGAACTTCAGTTTAGGGCATCACACCTTTTCCAAGATAGACAGTAGACACAGGAGTTAAACTCGATGTCTCTTTCTGAGTTAACTCGTTGTTCCACAATGCATGCTATGTCTTTCTTGGAAACATGTTTGTATAGTTGGAGTTATTAGTTAGTTTTCATTTCAATAAGGACGTGCATGTTGCACATGTCCATTTTGTTGAGTCCTGTTTCAGTTAACTGATGGTATCTTTCCAGTTAACGGTGTAGTTTATTTTCCTTAGATTAGGAATAAAGATCTTGCATGCTTGCGAGACTCTAGTTGACTCAAGGTGATTTTAGGGTTGCCTACACCTTTGATGTCTATAAATAAGAGCTTTCAGCTCATTTGTAAATAACTTTTGCATGCGATAGCAATATATGCTGAGCCCACCTTGCCTATAATATTGGTATTCTGTATCTATTCATGAGTGATTACTGTATTAATGAATAGTTGTGCCACCTTGCCTTCATGTTATTACTATGGTGTTTATTTGAATCTTAGTTAAATGGGGTTGCTAGTTTGATCGTTTATAGTATGCGTGTATTGTCTATGCAACTCACTGTCCTAGTTGCTTACCTTTTGTTATGTTAATAATAAGCCTATTTAGATGAGCAATTTGCTGAGCCACCTTGCCCTCATGTTGCAAATCCGTACTTAAAGCTTATCGTTTGATGTGTGTGTCAATAAACCTATTCAGCCAAGCAAATAGTTGTGCCACCTTGCCTTCACGTTGTGAATCTATACTCAGTTTATCCTATATTTGTTTGTTTCTAATAAACTTCTTCCCAGCCAAGCAAATAGTTGTGCCACCTTGCCTTCATGTTGTGAATCTGCACCTGAAGTTTATCATATAATCACATTCCTACTCCTTTTCCTCATGCTCTATTTTCTTGAGGAGATTGGATAGTTTAAAGCATTTAGTTTTTAGTTGTAGTTAAGACCTGCGAAACCAAGGAAAATCCTTAGCTGCAACGTCCCTGGTTTTCTTAACCTTGTGCCTCTTCCAGCTGATAAAAAAAATAGGATTTAGATATTTTACTTTTAGAATGCATATCAGCAAAAGAGGGAGCTTCCCCTCCTAATTTGAAGAGTAGTCATTACGCACTGTGCATAGTTGTCCGTACTAACTCGCACTCCAAAGGTGCTAATTGTTATGCCAACACCTTTTTCCCTGACAGTGACCTTCCCATACCTATATTCAATTAAAGCTAATTAAACTCAAAATTGCATTAAGGGTCAACTAACCCTAACTTAGACCACTGTGGGCTCATAGGCCTAGAGCTGAACCCTAAGCTTTGATACCAAATGTAACAACAAATACCTAACAGTGCAACAAGTACCATTCTATTGATTCACTTCAAAGATGGATATTATTGCACAATTTCATAATCATAATGACTAAACAAAATTTAGGGCCGGGTTTCATATTTAGCTAAACATCTATACAAAATTTAGGGCCGGGTCACAATTAGGGTTGTGACATGAAAAGTGCCTTCTTAAATTTGTACTTAGAAGAGGAAGTGTGTGTGGAACAACCACAAGGTTTTGAAGTGCAAGGGAAACAAGATCAAGTCAACAAGTTGAAGAAGGCTTTTTATGGCCTCAAGCGGGCATCACGAGCATGGTATGCTAGGATTGATGGATATTTTCAGAAGAATGGCTTTCAAAGAAGTAAGAGTGAACCCACCCTTTACTACAAACAAGAAGGTAATGATATTCTTATTGTAAGTTTGTGTGTTGATGATTTGTTGTATATGGGTAGCAGTTTTAAGATGAAGGATGAGTTCAAACTTGCTATGATGAATGAATTTGAGATGAAATATTTAGGTCTCATGAAATATTTTCTAGGACTGGAGATTTATCAAAGTTAGAATGAAATTTTCATTTGTCAAACAAAGTATGCCAAAGATATGTTGAGGAAATTTGATATGGTTGATTGTAAACCAGTCTCCACTCCAGTTGCTCATGGAGTTGTGTTGTGTAGAGATGATGGTGCTAAAATAGTTGATGAGACAACTTATAGTAGCATTGTTGGAAGTTTGATGTTTCTAACTCACACAAGACTTGATATTGCTTATTCAGTTTCACTTAGTTCAAGGTACATGATAGAGCCATCTGAAATACATATGAAGGCAGCCAAGAGAATTTTGAGGTATGTGGGAGACACTCTAAATTTTGGTATTCATTACTACACTTCTAAAAGGTTCAATCTTGTTGGTTTTAGTGATTCTGATTGGGCAGGTAGTTTGGATGACCAAAAGTATACATTTGGTAATCGTAATTTTTTTACTTTTGGTTCTGGTTTGATTACTTGGAGCTCAAAGAAGTAGAGTATAGTTGCCCTTTCTTCTATGGAAGAAGAGTATTTTGCAGTCACCTTAGCAGGTACACAAGCATTATGGCTTAGAAAAATTCTTGAAGAAATTGGAGAGATACAAATTCAGCCCACAGTGATTTTTTGTGATAACAATAGTGCCATCAAATTGGCCAAGAATCCAGTCCATCACAGCAGGATAAAATATTTTGATTTAAAGTATCATTTTATTCAAGATTTGGTGCAGAAAAAGGAAGTAGAATTGAAATACATCAACACTAAAGAGCAGTTAGCAGATATCTTCACTAAGGCATTGCGAAGGATCAGTTTATGACACTCAGAGATCTAGATCGTGCTCTCTCAGCATCAAGGGGGAGTATGTTGAAAAGTGATGCCGCACCACATACAACTCAACTTTGCCTTTATGCGCAGATTCGTTGTTTTAGACAATTAGTTTGCTTTTATCTAAGTTTAGTTTAGTTTTCAGTTAACTGGCTTTGTTATCGCCGTTTAACTGCCAGTCTTCATGTTCACCGAATAGTGCATGCTTAGACTTTTTCTAGTTTACATTTTTTTTTTTTTTTTTTGGGGTGCTGCGATCTGTGCATCAGCACTGTTTTTTATTTAAGCTTCATTCATCTATGTAATTGTTATACAGTCATTAATAATATAGAAGAGTTTTGCTGCTGCTGTCTTATTTTGCTGCTGTTAATTTTTTCTTTCTTTCTGCTGTTATCTTTTTAACCTGCCGGTGCAGGAATTTGGCTTGCTTTTAGATTCTACAGGCCGTACATGTTTGATAGGGGCGTGGGACTCCAGTTTGCTGGTCGACTGGGTTTTGAGTGGATTTTGCTTGCTGGTTGGGGTCGCCCAACGCTGGAGATCACTAAGATTTCATTGCATTGACCTTGGAGGAGTTTTTGAAGGGTAGCGCCTCCACCTTTGGCACTTCCAGTTTGCAGATTTTGTGAACAGCACAGTCATAACCATTGCTGCATTTTGTGGATATGTCAAAAATAGATATGTAATGACATTTAAAAATCTGGGTTGCTCTTAGTTTTGAGAAAAATTGTATATTCTACTCAGTATGCATCTGGAATTTTTAATCTCATATATTTCTGAATATTGTATTTTTTCTGAGTTGATTAATTGCTGCAAATTCCTTTATTATCTGCACTTCATTTGTCTATTCAAACTATTGCAAAATACATTTCAAAAACTGTTACAAAAAACAAAAAAACGAAGGCAAACGGGGTGGTATACTACAGGCAAAAATTGTGATAAATTCTATACTTGTATAATATGAATAAGCATGCACGTATGTAATGGCCCAAATAGTAATAAATTCTAGTCATATAAATATGAATGAGCATGCTAGTATGTGACGGCCCAAATAGTGATAAATTCTATACTCATATGAATAAGCATCCAAGTAAATGCTGGCACAAATAGTGATAAAACCCAAGTGTTTAGAAATTTTCTAGTTTCAACTGTAATAAATTATGATTTTGTATATCAACGGTTTTCAATTTTGAAACAAAATGATAAAAAATAGAGTTGATTCAGCAAAGTTGATTTTGAATTCATGAATTTCTTATTGTTAGTCTTATTGAGAGGTCTTTCAGTGCTGTCGATTGGTTATGGCTACTTGGAATTTAAATTTATCATATTTATTTACAGGTTGAGCTACCTGGGTGCAAAGGAATTTGGACAGTTTATCACAAGGGTTCACGGAGCCATTCATCTGATTCATCAAGAGTAAATTCAGATGAGGATGAGTTTCATGCTTATCTGATTATAAGCTTGGAGTCCCGTACTATGGTGAGATTAACCACACTTTCTGACATTTTCTAAAAGACTTAAGATCTGATGAAATTTGCATATTTCTGCACAGCAGGATTGCATTTTTAGTAGCACATCATGTATATGAATTAATCTACTTTCATGCGTTTGAATTGGAAGGCTGGTCTGATTATGACTATACCAGGTTTGTGTTCTTGGTTCAACTGTCTTTGTTAGACTTGTCACATATGTGTGCTTCTAAAGTTATGTTTGGACCTAAAACCATCTATTGCTTTCAGTTTCTGTTTTAGTGTGTTCTGTTTGTTGAACATTTACTTCTAGTTTCTTGTCATTGGCTTTTGATGTCTCAAGATCAAGTAGAAATAATTTAGTTTTTTGATCTAGGGTACCTTATGTGTATTTTGATTCATTTGCTAACTTATTTTCAAATCAAGCTGCTCCTTCACTAATTCAAGTGCTTGAGAAAGCATACTAGCAACATGTTCCCCTGATTAGAAGTATAGCATTTATTCATAATATCAAATAGAAGCTGAATTTGATCTTACAAAATCAAATTAATAAGTACACAATTTATTACACTATTGATCTTGTGGAATAAAGAAGAGTCTAATGTTGGTAGTAGCATTGGAGTATGAAATCTGACAGAGGATTTATGGGCATGTATGTGAGCATGCCCATAGTTGCGTAACAGATACAGGACACAAATGGTAACCATAGTGCTGTAGTAACATAATTTTGCAGCCTTAGATTGATAGAGCCTTGAAAAAATGAATAAGGGACGGTAAGATCCATGTTAGTTAATCATTCACTTGAATATCTAAGCTAATTATGAACCACTTTTCTTAAATTTTGTAGGTTAAGGTGCTTTTCCTTAGGAGTTTTGTTTGAGTTGAAATTTCTTTGTAATAGTTGGAAGTAATGCCCCAAAATAAATGTTTTGTTGCATTCAATTGTGGACATGTTATGTTGATATTAATAGCTGGAAAAAACGTCATGATGGAACAGAAAACTGGGTTTTTAACCAGTAAACTAGGCTTTTATATTACTTCCTAAATTGTAGTCATGGAGGCTGATGGTAACAATTATGTGCATAGATTTTGATCGATTTTGCCTTAATTTGGTCTACCTTATTTCTTAAGGTTCAGTGCATGTGATACTTCTGGCGCTGTAGAATTTATATAATCATTATTTGTGCAGGTTCTGGAGACAGCTGAAATGTTAGGAGAGGTTACAGAAAGTGTTGATTATTATGTTGATGGGTGTACAATAGCTGCAGGAAACTTGTTTGGAAGGTAGGGTCAGTTACGTGCTACTTTGAAACATTGAAAACAATTGTTACCAAATTGAAATATCCTATACTCATGAGTTTGTTCTATATGATAGCAATATTCTTTGTATTTCTCAGGACAGTATTTACTATTAGTGTTGCTTGGATGACAATGAGTGCAGTATATGCTAGCTGGAATTTTATTTGTACTTGGATAAAATATTCACAATTTAAATATTTTCTACAACTTGTATTGATATTGACCAAGGGGCAATATTGATAGAAACAAGGGTTGGGTGCACAGTGAAAGGCAGTTGATCCTAGCAGCTTTACACATAGAACCAAACTAAAATTCAATAAACTCGGAACCTATTATTCAGAGTTCAGATCACACTTGCCTACAGGCACACAGCCCAGCCATAGAGAATTGCAAATAACTCTGAATTTCTCCATCTCTGCCTGGTCATCATAGTCCCATGAAGGCCAGGAAAAAATACAGTTCTCAGCTTCTTTACTTCCACAACTCCCTTACCTGTCCCAAACCTCACATGTATATTTATTTTTGTAAGGGTCAACTGCCCAAAATAGATAAACTGCTGCCAGCCATCAGAGACTAACCCACGATCCCACAGAAAATGAAGGAAGTGCCTAATGTAACTTCCTGTCAGAATTGCAGGCAATAACACCCATGACCTCTCCTGAAAATGTCCTGCAACAAGGGAGACGTGACAGTCATGTGGGTCCAGTGATCAGTACAGAATTGTCTGTAACTGCCACATGGATGAGGAGCCAGTTGCAGTTCCAGCTCACATCAAACAGAGGATAAATCACAAAAGACAACTGCCACACCCCTAAAAATGGACCCCACAAAGAAAATGCTCCATAGGAATTCAAATGGAAAGTAAGCAGGTGGGCCTAACAAGAAACTGTCATAACCAACAAGCAATAAACCAGAAATGGACAAGGAACAACCTGTAAACACACAAAATTAGAGCAAAACTAAAAAATTGAACGACAACTGGTTTTGGGTGACGCAGGATTGCCTTGGACTTGGATGCTCCTACATCAAATATGGGGTACAACACTCTAAAATGCAGGAATCTAGTGTAGTATAAGACAGGTTTAATGATAAGCTCATAGTTGCTTGACACTCCCCATCCCCTGCCTAGATACACATATCCATGTATTGAATATCACATATGGATATGACATGGATGCCATGTCCAGATGTATCCATATACAAGCACATATTTGGGCTGTATCCACTATGTTTGGATATTGTACAATGCTATTTGGTGCCCTATCTAATTCATGGTTAGAAAAAAACATTAAAAAATTGTAGAAGAAACAAAACATTAAAAACAAATTGTATACATACGTACCAAAAAAAATTAAAAATTGTATACATACACGCAACAATAAATCACCAAAGACACAAATATAATTTAATAAATTAAATACTATAAATTAAAAGTAAACAGACCAAAATATATATAAATAAATGTTTTAAGAGTTATAAACCATAGAAGCAAATTTTTTGCTTGGGAATACCTAGGCAAACAAAAAGATATAGAATTAATTTTTAAATTAATCAGGAAAATATTGGGATTCCTAAAAACACAGAAAATTTCAAAATGGAGGGGCGGGTGGGAGAGGGAGTAAATTTGAGATCACTGATTGCATAGTTCAATTTTAAAGTTTGAACCTAAAAATCAATTACAAGCTACAAGATATGAAAATCTACAAAATACAAATTGGAGTGAGCCAAAGAGGCTATCTGCTAAGATCCACAAGGCAGTGATGATGAATCTCTAGGGTCCATGACCGTCCTTAGTCGAATCAACTAATCTTGATCAAATACCTTGTCCTCCCACAAGACAGTTAGGGCCTCATAAAAGGGTGGCTCGATATTTGCGATCCTTTAAGAATGTGAATCAATCTTGTTAAGGTCAATCGATTTATCATCTTTAGAGTTCTTCAGTATAATCAAATTGAATGTATTAGTTTGTTATGTATACAAAATAGCTATTCTAATGCAAGTTGCAACGAGACAATAGTTAAAATTTAGATTTAGAGATGCAAATTTTCCTTATCTTGAATTATTTTGAGCTGAATGTGGAGGTTGTGGGGATAAAAAACCAAATTAGTCATCCATTGTTGGGTCAAATGGCTGCCTTTCTTGGATTGTATATGTTCAAACACACTCCAAGAATGCTCATAAGTGGATGTAACTACATGGCTGGCTCAAAATGCATGTTGCCACCATCGTTTTCTTTGGCATCTTTACCAAATAAATTCAACCATTCTAATAACAAAAAACAAATTTATCAACATTTAATTATCATAATGTATTTAAAACTTCAAAGTCAATCTCTAAACTTTGAGAGAGAAAGAAGGGGAAAAGTTGATTGCAAGTGCCTAGTTTCAAAGTGGTCTTTCTTTCTACAACACAAACATTGGCAAAATATCTCTTTCTCTTTTGGTATAAGGGTAACTTTGTAATGGCTACTTGCTAATCCTGTGATTTAGGGAAAATCTTTCGATGCATTTGAAGAGGCCCTTTTTCACCTTTTCATCAAGTTTTAAGGAGTCACTGACAAACAAAATTGAATTAACAAAATATCCAGCAGCATGGAGGGCACAATGCATTTGTTGATTCCATCTCTCATTGATGATTTCCCATATCGTCATACAGCTGCTGCTCTCCTGGTCCATTCTTGCCTTTATAGCCTCTTTGGCCCTATCCATGGTCTCATACAAGTAGCCAATTGAGGATTTCTCCCCATCAGCTAGCTGCAAAACTTTGACCTAAGACTCATAAAAAAGCACAATCTCTTATGCATCTATGTAATAACTCTTGGAAAAAACATGGGCTGTTGTGGTTGAAGATTGCCATCCTAATGATTGGCAAAATTAAACTCTATCAATTCATTTGAAATGAACATTAGTTTCAATTTCATTTTCTGGCCATGAAGAGTTCCCAATGCAAGGAAGTGGATGGTAAATCTTCTTAACCTTGACTAGTGTTCCTTTCCTTTTGTGAAAGTGCACTCATATGTAACCCTCTCATGTGATTGTGAGTGGTGATGGATTTTAGCCCTCTCCATAACCGATTTAATCTGTGGAAGTTTGCCAATTTCTCCTAAGGTTAAATTGAGACAATTAGTAACACATGGACTCCAAAACATAATCGAATCCTTCTTTATGAGATGTTTCCCAACAATACAAACAACAACATTATTTCTAATAAATTGGACCTCATATTGTGGCCACATCTCAACTATTGCCTCATCAAAGACAAGGAATTGTGCTTGCACTAATTTGACCTTATTTATTACATCTATATATTTTAGGAACAAAGGGTCAAGCTTGGATGGAACAAGGAAATTGGAGATTATGGTTCCTTTGATCCATCCACTCATTGGACATAATGGTGCAACCTATCATAAGATGTAATCATTCCTTGCAATTATCCACAAAGACATTGTGCAAATCTTGAATTGTATCTCTCAACATGTTCTTTCTCAAAGTCTCATTAGAGAGGGCTCTAAACCCAAGACATGCAACTACAAGGACATCCAGTGTAGCCTACTGGTATGGAGATTTAGCAAATTGAATTACATTGTAGAATAGTACCAAAAATTAAAAATGGTCTTTTTGCTTTGTTCATGAATAGTCATTTTAACCTGGTACTTTCTAAAGATGGCTATGTTCCAAGTACAATACAAGGTGTGAAGAGGCATGAATGCTTCCCCTTTGTATTAGTTCTCTATGGCATAGAAAAGGGCATAGAAGTCTCTCTTTGTCATAGGTCGTTGTGGTCGTATACCTCTTTAAATAATCGACTTTGGCTTGAAAATAAGTTGATCACACTAGTGTGCTTAGCCTTCCCTTCTTTGCCTTACTTTTTGCATAGGACTAGAGCCCTCAAGGCCTAATGAGTGACATCTAGAGTGCATTATTTGCAAGACATCACATCATGGCTTAACACCTTTGACAAATGTTGTTTAGTATGTTAAATGCCCCATTGCATTTAAGGCATAAAAAATTGCATTTGGTTTCGTATTAGGTACTACTTGGCCATATGTCATGTGAAGTCTATCACATAGCATAATGACCTTATTTGTAAACTATATTAAAAAGATGGCCAAGAGGGTTTGGGTTAGTATATAGTACGTGCTAATTTTTTTTGAAAACCTTTGTTGACGTGAACATTAAATATAGCACATAAAAAAAATAAAAAAAATTACTTTTAGCCATAAACTTGAAAAATTATGGTTTAGGGTAGTGTTTACCAAAAAATAAAAACCCTTAGTCTAGACCTTGAAAAAATTTAGGGTAATTTAGGGTTGAACAATAGGTTTAGGGTGTACTAAAGCATTAAAAATCCTAACTATAACCATAAACCTTGAAAAAATTTAGAGTTTACGGTTAGGGTTAGTGTGTATGATATACTAAAAATTAAAAAACCTAGTGTTGTTGGGAGATGCATGTCCCATCCCCTTGAAATTATATTTAATATTGGGACATGTCTCTAGTGAGAGAGACATGTATGAAGATGTCTCCCATGATAGAAGACATCTCACCTGTGTCTCACTTTGTCTCCCAAAATCCCAAAACATAGAAGTATGTAAAACCCCTTAAGAAAAAGTTTTAAAATGTCAATTGTGGTTTTATTTGCAACAACTTTTAGCTAGTAACAAAGGAAGTCATTGAGCAATGATGAAGGTTAGAAGGAAGAAGAAAGGCATTTCCAAGTCATTTGTGAATTGTGATCATTGATTTTGTTTCATTCTATGCAAACTTCAATCCTTGCGATTTTTCCCTTTTGCTTGCATCATTAAACCGTGAAGATTTTGTTTCATTTTGTTTTTACTTCAAACACTGCAATATTTTTCTTAGTTTGACATGTTAAATGCATGCATGGAAATCGAAAAGTGAAAATTGAAATGAAAAACATAATATGAGAATCATTGTTGGAGTAAGTAGGTCATCACTTGATAATTAATTATTCATTAATTAATTATTACACTTTTTTAGTTTAATTACTTAAGCTAAACTTAGGAATTGCTTTTTTATTATTAGGTTGAGCTATATTTAGCACATGTCTCATTGCATTAGATGATGACACTTGTCTCGAGGGTTTGATCTTTTGCTTTCATAAGCATTCACCTTTCATTGTAATCATTCATTCAAGTTATTGCATCAATACAAATTCCTAGGTTGTTGTGCACATCTCATTGCTTAGGTCTCTCTTTTGTGATAGGATAATTGCTTGTAGGTAACTTCTGGGAGCTGTGGGGTTTAACTATCAACTCTAACATGGTATGAAAGCTCCAAATTTGTAGCCTCTTATTCAAAATTTGAGGGATCCGACCTTGAGCAATTTTTTTTGTACATTTTGGAGTAAAACAAACCTCACCATTGCATCCAGGGTGGCCAAAAAACCTAAAGATTGATTGTCATTTCATGAAAATCTAAGAAATTGAAATCTTGGCAAATTTTTTTTGAGGGCACGTTTTTTTGGGAAAAAATCCGTACAACTATATGGGTTTGTACAACCGTACGCTACCATATAGTCAGTACCATTCGTACGCAAGGGTGGGTTGTGTAGATGCAAACAAAAAATGGCAGATGCAACAATTTTTTTGAAGAACCTGCCAGTTTTTTAAATTTTTTGGCGACTGTTTTATTTTTCTTGATAGAATATTCCCTAGAGAATATCTTCGTCGACTTTGTAGTCGTTGACTCCCGTTGGGGCTGACTTTTGTCACCGTCACTTGTTCTTCTTGCTCCCGTGCTGCTATGCACCGCTCGGTTGACACCCCATCCTAGCGCTCTACCACACTTAGGTCATTTCAGCGACTAGGAGCTAGGAGCCTTGTTTCAATGCCCGACCGCTAACCCCTTAGTCCACCACAGGATTGGGCCATTTTTTTTAAGCCTCTAATTCACTTTCTAAGGGCCAAATTGGGCAAGTTTTCATAAATCGGGTACAACTTAGGTGTTTGATCTCCGTTTTTCGCAAAATGTATATTGTTGGAAAGGTGGTTCCTAGCCTGATCTAGTGGTGTAGGTAGTTTTTCCAGATTTTGCTCCTAATTTATCCTACAAGCCTTTGAAGTTAGATCGAGCTGTTTTCACTCTGGAGGTCATAACTTTTGACTCGGTTATCAAATTTTTACGATTCAAGCGATATTGAAAAGTTGATTCAGTCCTCTTCACATATCTTAGGCCTATTTTTCTAGAAAATTAACTAGATATATTTGTTATTTCTATGAGATGTCAGATTTTTTTTTTTTTTTTTTGGTGATTTTCTTGGAAAATGTACAAACAGGTCTATTTTATGGGATCAAAAGGGAATTTAATTGCATTGAGGGGGTCTATACTATTTTATCAATTCATTTCTGTACTTTTCATCATGGATCCAACACATATTGCTTTGCTCACTCCATACAACTACTATGGTTGGAAAAAACAAATGGAGATACATCTGAAGAAATTAGGGCTATACAGAGTGACCATGGGTATAAAACTTGAACCTACAGGTGCTGTTGAGAAGAGAAAGTGGTTTAATAGGTGTGATGAGGCTTTTGGGACGTTATGCATGTCTGTGCCTCTTGATCTTCTCTTTCATGTTGAATCTTGCACCACACCCAATCAGATTTGAACTCAATTGGAGTCTTTGTTTGGGAAGCAGTATACTTTGAGAGGATTTCAGTTGGAGAATGAGCTTATCGGCTTGGTTCCTCGATATTTTGATAGCATCCAGGGCTTCTTCACCAAATTCAAGTCTCTTAGATTGCGGTTGACACAATGTGGTATTCAAAAAGAGGATACTCAGTTGATTCTTTCCATCCTTGCCAAGCTTGGTCCTGATTATTCAGTTTTTGTTTCTACCTTTTATGCCACTAGAGATGCACTTGGTTCTAGATTCACTATGCCTTCACTTGATGATTTTGCTACATCACTCACTTGGGAGTATGCAAAGTTGGTATAGATGGGCTCATTGGAGTCTTCCAAATCACAGACTCTTATTACATCACCGGGCATTAGAGATCAGAAGGCTTCAAATGGCAAAGGCAAGAAACAAAAAAAAAGGATTCCAAGTCACATGAGCAAGCCAAGGAATCACATTCACAAGATACCTTAGATTCTTCTTCCTCTTCAAAGGGGGACTCATCTAAGAAGGATTGACCAAAACGTGCATGTTGCACAAAGATAGGATATGATGAGCATCAGTGTTATGCAAAGCACATTGATGAGCTGAAGTATCTTCTGCAGAAGAATCATATTCAGTTGCTTTATCCTCTTCTTCCACTTTAGGACCTTCACAATCAGGGTCAGCCACCATGGCACATGGAGTAGACAAGATGAAAGGCCATGTCGTCTTTGCATCCACCAATTTTCAGTCCAACAGATGGCTTCTTGATTCTGGAGCCTCACATCACATAACACTTCACTATATAACAGCAGGAGGGCCCACTTGGGTGCTCAAAACTCAATGCTTCATAACCCATAAATTAATATTTATTAATTCTAGCAAGATCCTCCTCAAATAGCTCCCAAATTGTCTTGATGGTCAACTTGTAATTCCTCTTAAATGCCCACTCCTTTGTGGAAACCCATGCCTCCTTATATTGGGATTAAATATTATTGTATTATAATCTATTTACTGTTGCACCTGACATCACAGCTCATGGCTCCCGGTATTAAATTTATTTATCTTTCTCTTTCCTTATTAGGGAAAATAAGGTCTCGGTTAACACAGGCCGATTTAACTAAAAGGGGACATTATAGGCTGCTATAAAAATAAGACAAAACATAACAAAACAATAAATTGATTAAGTGTAATCTTATATATTATCTTAAAGAAAATGATGAGTTTTTGCAAAGTATTGCGTGAGTCTTTTTGTTGAGTAGAAAATCGCCTTGCCAATTCAAATTTCAAAGCCTCGACACTATGGAGCTTTTGCCTTAGTTGGTAGTGTGAGTTTGTTGAAGTTAAAAGTGCTCGACAGTTCCAAAAATAGTTGATGGATGGTGCTTAATTGGCAGACTTAAACAGCATGGGATGAATGCTGCTCCCTATTCTCTCTCTACACACACACACATGTATGTATTTGCTTCTTTTATTCAGCTAGGAGCTGAAATTGGTGGCCAACATAGTAATAGTTGGTGAACAAGATCTTTGCAATATCTAGATGTGCTCTTTAAACTAAGGATCCAAATTTTCTCAAGAAACTAAGGATCTAGATTTGCTCATAAAACTGAGGATCTGGATTTTCTCATGAAACTGAGGACCTTTCTCCAATTGTAGCTTCATTTATTATACTTTTTTCTTACTTATAAACAGATTAGATTAAATTAATTTCTCTCATACCTTCGAGCACTTTGTTTATATAAAATCGAGAACATAAGAGAGGAGCATATCTGTGTAAAGTTTATTGATAATCACATAGCTTGTAGCCTCTTTGATGCCAATATTCACAACTTCTCCTCTCCCACTTTAACCACAGGTTTCTCAAACATAGTTTTTGGAAATTTTTATTTGGTTGGATGCATTTATGGATCTAAAACACTGTTCCCTTAGAGTATGAGATAAGATAGTTAGCAATGCTTGTTTTCTTGCATCTATCCAACCACTATACATATTACTGTTACTGTGACCAGATTTTGCCTAATGAGAATGATGTTAATCGAAATTTTGTCACATCTTTATAACATATCGGAATCTCAGTCCAAGGGCTTCAGACATGTGTGTTTTCAAGTGTAGGGCAGCAATGACAGTAGCATCAACAGTGGTCTGCCAATAAGGGGGTTTTAGTGACATTGAAAGGAATGGTTGAATTAAACCAACAATAATGTATTGCTTTTGTAGCTTGCGAATGGACATTTTGTGTCTGTATTGCACTCTCCTATGTTTGCCTGTATTTAGCAATATGTGGTGCACAAAATCCTTGTATACTATCACCACCAATATTACAGGAGGAAGAAGACAAAACCTGGGAAACACAAAAATGTTATCTTCTTCTTCTTCTTCCTCATTTGATCTAATAGATGTAAAAGTAGACCTTGTCCCAGGACAAGAACTTGACACAATCCCTATTTTTAGTTTTTCCTTTTTGGCTTTATTTATCGGAAGGCCTCTATTGACTTGTTGATTGGAGGATTGCATATGATGGCCATTTCTAATAAAGTTTGATGTGATGACCAGTATTAAGGCAAGGTAATCTATTTATGCAAATGTGTATTGTTCCCACAAAATTGCATTTCACTTTTGTTTTTTTCAAGGTTTTAGCATAATTCTAGGCGATGGAGCATAATCCTTATGCTTGCATTTTCTTTTCTATTTTGAGATGTTAAAAAATTTGATTAAATTCTGTTAAAAAACCAGCCGAAACTGAAAAATGTTCTCTTGATATTTATAAAAGCTGTAATATGTTTCTTAGTACAAAGTTTTTACCTCTGACAACAGAATATTGATGTATACTATCTTGGCTGTTGTTTTGTGCTTGCCCCTTGTTTTTGCCCACTCTATAACATCAAATTAGTTTTTCATTCTAGGTGCTGTAGATATGATTTGTTTTCGAGTTTCTCTTGCCCCAAGTACAGTTCACAATGGAAGATAAAGATCTCTTTTGTTTCTTTCCCACCATAGGTTAATCAGCTGTCAATGTTAGGAGAGTATCTAAAGGGGCATCCTGTTTCCTCCTAGCATTGCCAACCTTGGCCCCCTTAGCCATGGATTATTTTTGGTGAACATTTTCAGACCTATTATCAGTCCCTTCATTTGTGGTTGATTAAAATACCATTTTTTATTCTGGCCCGAGCTTTGTTTGAGACTGGTAATAATGGTGGTTTCCAGTCTTGAGCATGTCCAGGAAGTACTGGGGATGTCCCCAGAGCATGTATTTGATGTACACGTCCAGTCTTGAGCATATTTGGACATTCTTTGATGGACATTTTCAGATCCATTATTGTACCCCTCTGGTGGTTGATGATGCTGCCAATTTTTGTTCTTTCCTGAGCCTTATTCAAGACATGTAATAATGGTGGTCGCCAATCTTGAGCATGTCCAAGAAGTACTCAGGGCATTCCAAAGCGTGTTGGGGGCACCTACATGTTTCCTGAACTAAAAGAAACAGAAATGCCTTTGATACAGCTCCCTGAGAGAGTGAAGTGTCTCAGTGACAGCATGTTTGATTTCTACAAACCAGGGGGTGGCAAGGAGATGTTTTGCTCACATCCAAGTCATCAATATGAGAGGGGTCCCCAATGCAATCGAGGGGGACTAGCAATGCATCCCCTCACAACAGTTTTGCAAAGCCAATTTCAAACATTCACCAGCTTTAATTCAAAGGACTTATTCACTGCAAGTCAACAAATCTAATTTGAAAAGCATGTAATATTTTTGTATGTAGGAGTAGGACCATAGAAAGTCTCAGAAATGGCCTGTTATATCTCTATTATTAGTCCATGATTTTCTAGTTAGGTTAGTTTTGTTTCATATAATTGCAAAACTGGTCTGCAATCTGCCATTTGTTCTCAATGGATAATGGAGTATGATCTGAACCATTCATGTGAAAAAGATTCACATGGTTAAATACAGAATCATTCATGATCACTAAGTAGATTCTGTTCGTGTGCATGTTTTTATGACAGATATTTATATAACTTAATCACATGAATTATTATAAGAAATAGTTGGTTTGCAGCTGTGTGTGTGTGTAATGTTACACACACACATTCACTCTCTCTGTGCACTCTTTTATGACCAGGTGACATCTAGAGTAAAATAAACAGGCCCTTGTTTCGAAACTGAATGATTCATCACTATATTTGGCAGTTCATTATTAACTATTCTTGGTCATACAATTCTTATGTCTTGATGTTATTCTAGTAACAGGAAATTAGGATTGCACTTATGTGTTTCTTTATTTTTAGTTTTTTTGTTTCATACTTTGAATTCAGAAACTTCTCAGAGCCTAGGGTTTTTTTCACCCTTGCACTTCAGTATGATAACTGAATATACTTTCAAGTTTAATTGACCAACCTTGTTGTCTTATGGACATTGATATAATTCATTTGTTTCTTTTGATAGAAATCTATGTTTACCTTTACTAAACTGGACTGGAAAATGGGTGGACATGTTACTGTCATAATTGACTTGTACTGTGATTTTGCAGACGTCGTGTTGTACAGGTATATGCACGTGGTGTTCGTATTCTTGATGGTGCATATATGACCCAGGAGTTGTGCATTGAAGTTCCAAATGCTGATACAAGTTCAACTTCTGATAATGCTGCAGTATCTACTGTATCAATTGCAGATCCATATGTTCTACTCAAGATGTCAGATGGAAGTATTCAACTAATTGTTGGAGGTTATTGTTCTTTTTAATCCATAATCATGTCTATCTGGCTACCTAAAAATAAGTGGCACTGACTGAGCATGTGACACATCTTAAAAACTGATTATGTTAAACAATTAGAAGGTCTTTAGGAATTAATTATTTGCAATAATTACCAATGGAATTATAGAAAATTAACTGAATAAAAATAATTTTTTCATTTAAACTATTGTAAATATAATAGCTGTCTGTTGTATGGAAAATGTTGGTGTTTTCCAGTTGATTTCAAAATTTGTTCCTACTTGGTTTGTTATGTCCCTGAGTTCATTGTAATTTCAGAACACATGTTAGATAAATGGGATTCTATCCTGCTGCAAGTATTTATCCTGACATCCAACTTGACCTTTTTGGTTTTGGCACTTTCACTTACATTTGCTATGAAGGTAATGGGTTTTCTATCAAATGTACATAAGTGCCATTATTCTGTATACTCATTTTCTAAAGAAAAAACAGTCAACCTGAGAGGTAAGGACTTCCAGTTTTTGATGTTATCTTTAGGTTCTAGATAAGGAGTAACATTTCTACATGGAAAATGAATTTAGTTTCTCTAGCTCTGCTCCACTTAGATTTTCTTGCATACTTTAACAGAATTGTATAACGGTACTTTGTTGTAGTTCTTTTCAATTTGCTTATGCTTGTCAGGTGGCTTGCACGTTAGCTGCTCTTTTTTAATGCTTTTGGTATATTAATACATCATCCCTTTTCTCATAAGAAAAATAGGCTGAAGACATATTTGCATTGCTGGTCAGTGGTATATATAGATTCCATATTGACATAACTGTAATTCTTCCTGTTCACAGAAATATAAAGAATCAAGATAGTAATTTTTCTTTCTATGAAGGCGTGTTACCAAACCTTTATCTTTTTGGCACTACCTTGGAAAGGCAGCATCTCTTGAAACCAATATTTTGTAGTACTTGGAGTTTTCATTATAGAGTGTTTGTGAAATACATATACTGTGAAATTATTTAACAAGCATTCATTATTTGGAAACTGTAAAGATCTGCCAAAGATGCAAATGTTAAAATACAGATAGGGCAAAGGAATGTTTAGTGCTATGCTGTGTTAATCTCTTACAAATACCTTTTACATGTCTTTTCTACACATAAAATGCCTATTTTCCTATACCCTCCCATGCAAGCTAACAACAACAAAAAATTCCTTCCCAATCAGTATGGATTGATCCATTCCAGCCACAGGCTGAGTGCGCCTTACAATTGTCACCCCCTTAGGAAGCCTTGGACTCCTATGTTGCCTCTCTACTCACAGTACAAGCCAATTCCAAATACAAAACTGTAGTCTCTTCTCGTCCAATTGTGGCTGTGTTCCCATCAGCTTTGTGTTAAAATGAACCATCATATTTGCAAAGTGAAAGACTATACTTCCTTCGTTCTCTTCAAGAGGTGGAATTTGAGGAGCATTTGAATTTCTGGTGCCTAGTCTAGTATGAAATCATGGAAGGTACCATTGTCTATACAAAGTGTTTGGTGGCTCGCTTTATAGTTTCTACCACTACCCTGGTGATATGTGCTTTGTCTTTTTTCTTCATGAGATCTCTAGGTTTAGGCATAGTTCTCTTTGCGGTGATCCCGTACCTACTAGATTGAGTACTTCTTCTAGCATGTCACCACTATTGGAGGCATCAAAAAAGCACCCTTTATACACTTTTGTTTTGCATATAGATGGGCACAATTTTGAGAGGCATTGCTCTTCCTTGCATTTTAATATGACTAGGGCTCCCCAACATCCTAACTATTAGTGTAATGGTTGTGGCTCTATATCATCCTAAATTTAGAGGTCTTCTTTCACATCTGTTCCATGTTGCAGACCTCAATGGTGGGTTCACACTACCAACTTTGTTCGCACCACCATTAGTTCTACATGACATCGACTACCTTCTAAGATTCTCCAACCTACCCCACTAGCTTTGGACTTTGTTTACTACCTAATTCACTATGCTTTGAATATAATAGAGTAAATAGGATAAGAGAATACCAATGACCTAAGTCATAGGGTTTGTCGAATTTCAGCCATGAAATTCAAAATTTGGCAACAAATAATTTTTTTACATAAAAATCGTAAAAATTCTTCCAAAAATTTGTATGGATAATGGAAAACATATTTATTAAAATATATCCCCTTGGAAAATTCGTGATATTCCAAATATTTATCAACAACTTCATGAATATTTATCAAGCTGTCAATATTTTTATTAAAAAATACCCAAGGGGCAAAAAATTTGGAAAAAATTGTGACTCAGCAGACATCTGTTTCAAATAGGCTGCTACAAGTGGATGCTTGATTTTACCAAACCTATATTTTCCTCTGTTCGTCCATCGAGTTGGTGATTCTCCCTGTCGTGGGTGACCCACTTCCCTCAAGATCACATAAGGCGATGGATGGGGATTTTCTTAAAGTTTTTTTATTTTTCGTTTTTTTTTTCAATTTTGGCTATTTTTTATATTTTATAAAATTTAATATATGCATTTTAAATTTCTGATGTTAAGAGTTTATAAATATTACTTTATTTAAATACATTTTTTATTAAAGATTTTAACATTTAATATTATTTTATTTTTTTACTTTCTTTTATATTTTCTTCAATATTATTACCATTTTTAAGTTAAAATTTAATATTTTAAAATATTTAATTTAGATTTTAAACTAGTAATATATAAATTTTAACAAATTCAAATATTTAAATTAAATTTAACTAGTTTTATTTTAAAATTTACAAACTTAAATATTTAAATTTATTATAATCTATTTAAATTTTAATATAATATTATTTTATTTTTAATAAGTTTAATTTACTATATATATAAAAAATAAAAAATTTAGATTTTAAAATTAAATTTGTAAACGTATTATTTATATTATAAAAATAATAAATTTATATAAGACGAATTTGATCATGAACTTTTTTCGATTTTTTTTCCTATTGCCAAATTTCATCCAAATTTTATCGTTGCCGAACACGAACACGAACTCGAACCTTGTGACATAGCCAGCCAATGACTATAAGTAATTTATAATAATAATTGCAGAAAGATATTACACTGCATTTCATTCGTATGCACTTATACAACTGTAGTTTTGGGAATTTAACATGAGGTCCCTTACACAAGTACAATAAGACTAATTGTATACGGCAAAGTTACCAACAAAAAGAAACAAATGTTGCGACTAGAATTTAATTGAAAGATAACTAATAGGTAGATTTTGCTAACTATAGACTCCTCTTGGCAAGCATTCTCAAACTTTGCATTGGTACTCTTATTATGATTGATGATATTGTCTTTGGCTCTGTAATGCATCTCAAAACATGGACATTGAAAATTTAATTTGCTCATTTGGATGGCCTTCTTTTTGTTATTACTGTACAAGGTCTTCCCCTTACTCTTTTATTATTATACTTGCTTGAGGGTTTGTCCTTTTCTAGGTTAACCCTTGTTTGTGTTTGCTTTTTGTCTAGGGCCTTCTTTTCTTTCCTAGTTGTTTGCTTTTGTGCACATTGTATGCTCTAGTCCTATTTGTAGACGAGGAGTTTTGCTACCCTCGATTCTCGGGACAAGCAAGAGGCTTGAAGGAGCAAATGGTTCTCAACTACCTTAGACTACCTAATAAGTTGAAAAGGAACAAAGCTCAAGTGGCTGGGTAAAAAAAAAGGCGAGAGTTCCAAAATTTGAAAGAGGAGGTCACAGAGGTCTTTTGGACAGACTAGCGAGCTCTCGGCCAAGGACGACAGTGTGATGCATTGGCATCCCAGAGGCGTGCTGGCGTCTCGTACAGGTCGAAAACCGAGAATGTCACAAAAAAACAACAATATGACTACTTCTACCTTGACTACTAAGAACTCTTAGAATGCAAGGAAGTAATAGAGAATAACATAACTGAAATAAAGTAAACTAAGTAAAGTGTAGATTAAATGAAATATAGATGATCAATTAAGGGAGGGGAAGGAAAGTACTCACAACCAACCAAGCGATGAAGCCTCCAACAAATAAATATCTTAAATACTTGGACACATAATACCGAGGAAAATGTTGGGGCTATTTAGGGGCTTGCCTCAGTCAAACCCCCATTTCGGTGTTATCACTTCCATGGACAGCCAGCTAGATAGATAGATAGAATAATAGACAAGAAAGTAAATATAAAAGATAATAAACACAATGATAAAATGCATGGACAAGGGATGTGAGAAATCCCAAGATGCTCAAAGACACAAGGCAAGTAAGATATCACCTGCAAGGCTTGAGGAAGCTAGAGAGAGAGAGAGAGAGAGAGAGAGAGAGAGAGCTGTGAGAGCCAAGAGAGTCATAGAGATGCAAATCAACTTCCCACTTTTTGATCACCTAGATCCCAGTATGGGCAAGGTGAGAGCGTACGGTGTTGTAGATTACAATTAAACCAACTCAACAATAGAAAGTAAGGAACTAGGCGGCAAGCCAACCAATACCACTTATCCAATGGAGTGCACAAATAGTGATGAAAGAAATAACCATCCACTTATATAGTGGGAATTACAAGGGCACATCCACTTATTCAGTGGGAGAGCTTATACAATACTTGAAGATGAAAAACAACTTCTTCCACTTATCTAGTGGTTATCTATTATAATATTACCACTTGTTCAATGGGTTAAGTACATGAACAATAACAAACTTAAAGCCATTGGCGATATGAAAGATACCCTCTCAAATTTTTTGATTTTTCAATGACAATTAAAATGTAATCAAGCACCTGTTAAGGTTAGCTGAAAACCAAAACGATGCAAAAAAGAACTCTAACCAAGAATGCGCCCTAAAACCACTTAAGGAGGAGGGGCGAGCATATGGTCAGAGGATCCCTAGGATCTAGTTAATCAATAACTGAAATGATTACAATTGAATGAGGGGACTTAAACTCAACACCAAGAATGTGCACTCAAGATCCCATAGAAGGTGAGGTGCTAACATATGGTGGAGTGCTAATAACAAAATTGAAAGTACTTAGGCGGATAACCAGCCATGAGAGAATTTCCACTCTTCCACTAAAATAGTGGGGGGAAAGAAATTACAAATAAATGATTCATCTGTTGCGGCAGGCATCCATTTAAGAGTGTGGATTCACCACTTGATAGTGGGTATAAGAAAGCTTAACAATTCATTTATCCACACTGGTGGTATACCATCCAGGGGTGCTTAATGTGAAATTAAGAAATCAATGCAACAATAATAAACTGGAACAGTACTACTATTTATAGTTTTTACAAATAGGAAAGAGCTGCAAATTACAAGAATTTTACAATGATTTCAAAGCACCAAGATATGGGATGATTTCACGTTAGATATCAACAAGAATTGATGAAGAAAGACTAGAAATGCAAACTGAAATAAAGTCTGACATAGAAATCTGCAATTCTGGAAATGAATTATCAGCAACTGCATAATCAATCAAATGCTCATAACTTCACCAAATTACCTCCAATTGAACTGAAATATTTTGCAAATGACCTCTAAGAGTATGGCGTCCAAGAACCAATCAAGAAATAGCATCAAATCCTCCTTATTTTTTTGGCACATATCCCAATGCCACTAAGAAAGGTACAACCCTCCTTGAGGGGCGATTTTAGAATTAAAAATTAGATACTCCAAATTAAAATCTGCAAATTCATGAGGATGGTCGCCAATAGTTTAGAATTCAGTTGATCAAATACCCATCAACAAATAAAAATCACCATGAGAGCTGCAAGTGAATCCAACTTTCAGCCTTGTCTGCAACAACAACTCCAAAACTGAGAATTATCATCAAAACTTCAATTATAAAGCTCAATCTGCTAGTCTGGATGAGAAGCAACAATAAAAACCAACTAGGTGTTATCTTTCAAACACGAAATCGGATTGTAACTAGGAGGTCAGCATTCCTCGAAGTGAAAATCAAGTTATCATTTTGACAGCATAACAATAGCATAAACATTGGATACCAAATGTTGAAGCAAAGCTTCATCTTTATAGAAAATGGGATGACTTTTCAAATTCCAGGCAAGGGACGCCCCAATAGACATTTGAATTATTTTCAAATTCCAAAAATGTAAAACTCCCTCAAAAAGGTGTCCAACTTCAAGCATAAGATCTTCATTAAATGTTTCTTAATTAATTCCTTAATGAAGGCAACCCCCTTCATGGCCACTTTTTAACACAACTTAAAGTTATTTCACTAGGCCAAGGGGTCAACTAAAAAACATAACATTAATGCCTTTAATTTGACTTTTTCACTAAATAAAGCTTTTAAGCCAGAATTGATAAACACCTTATTGCTCCAACTGAAGAGGAACATAACTAAAGAGCTGACAATTGAGATACTGCCAAAAATAGAATTTACTATAAATAGTAAATTCTGAGAAATACCACAAAACCTCCAGTAAAGGAAACCCTAATTTACTTCAACGAGCCTACGCGCCTCCGGAATAGGCTGATGAGCAACTGAACTGGTTACAGATGAGATGGGGACATTACATGATACTACCATCTAGTGCTTACAAAATAAGGTGCATAGAAATTGATGCTTTTGACGGTATAACCATCCGAAGCATTACAAGGTTAGCACATAAGCATTGTGAATACCAAAATAAGAGGAGTAGCTGCTGATATAAAGTTCTGATGTAAAGAACAGCTGAAACACCCCACAATAGCACCAAATACCATATACTCAATAACCCAGATATGAAATAGCAACGTGATACCTTGAATGGATGAGTTATAGGGCTGGTACAGGTTTCAAAACAACCTTTTTGCTGCTATACTTGGGACGAATCAGAACTGAAACACTGCTATTGATGCTTTGGAAACTCAGAAAATGAGCATACAAACACGCCCCCACAAGAAAAATATTGGAAAATTCCCTTGAAACGCCACCCAACACATCTCAAAGCACTGAATAGATCTTCATCTCAGCAACATCCGAAACTGAAACCCGATTTGAAGCACAATGGTGATCTCTGAAATGAAATCACTCCAATTTAAGTAGGGATTATCTTTCAAATCCAAAAGTAAAAATTTAATGAGGGTTTTCATCCTCAAAGATTATGAAATAGCTTTTCGGTTCAATCCGACAACATAACAATATGAGAAATCTTTAGCATATCAAATGAGCCCCCAACACCTTCTTTTATATCTTTTTTGTTTTTTTAAATGCTTTTTGCTTTTTCTAAAAAAAACTTTTTCTTTTTTCACTACTTTTCCAAAAAAGTGCTTTTTGCTTTTTCATTCCTTTTTCTGGAAAAACACTTTTTGCTTTAAATTAAATAATTCATTATGTGTAAAAGACCCTTATTCTTTGGTGTCCAACTTTTGAAACAATTAATCACCTTTCCAACGAGCTGTTACACTAAGTTGTCCTTTAATTATTTTTCAACATTGGACAACATTAGTGAAATATTAATTGAATAACTTATTAACTCACCCAAGCTATGAAATATTAACTTTGAGAGCAACACACAGGTAAGCATCATTTTGTATTCACCTTGCAAATCATTTGGAATAATACAGTTATATAGGAAGAAATCTTCTTGATATTTTCTCTTCTATAGTTCCACTGTATTCTAGAATTAGGGAACTGTTAAAACAACTGGTAACAAACATATAAAAAGTTGGGCACTAACTGTAATTTCCAACATTCCCCCCCTTAGTGCGAGCATGGTAAAAACTAAAAACACACACTTTCAACTGCAGTAAGCTCAATCCTTTTGGCTCATGATCTTGATTCAAACAAAAGGAACCTCTCATCAACCTTTCATGGTTTTCACACAGGTTTACCACAAATCTAGACACGAACATGACCACACTCATTTGTTCACCTGATATGGTTTTCTAGATTACCACTAACCTTTTCAAGATCCATGAACTGTATTACAGTAGTGCTTTTGTTCATTACAATATTTTACACTAGGAGGTTACATAAGGAAATAACACACACATGACTAGAAATAGAGACCGTTGTTGATTGTGCCACTCGATCTTCAACAACATAGGAAATTTTCACTATCATTGGAGATGGAATATTGATGTTATATCCTCCCCCATGATGTGAACTCTCCAATTATTAGAAACATAGAAAATAGAAGCACACATCACAAACACAGTGCCACTAAAGCTGAAAAGCGGCCCCATCGTTGGTGACTGACGAGAGGACGTTGAGTGTCCTTCCTCCATTGCTTCCTGCCTCCAAGCTTGAATTTAACTAAAACACATATTCTTCATCACTAGGACATAATAGCTCTTCATCATTGGCATAGTTTTCCCAATCAGTTTCTTTAGTCGAGGAAGCATGTTGATCTAGTTTGTCATTTAGTAGATCTTGTGCACTCTTCTTACAACTCAATATTATATGTCCTTCATTACAATGGAAGCATTTTATTTTCCCTTTTGAAGAGAAATGCTTGAATTCAGAATTTGCACTTTCCCTTTCTTGAAAGTGAACTTGCTTTGTTAAGTACATATAAGACTTCTTCAGATTCTGAGTCTTCATTATGATCAAGTAGGGTAATGTTTACCTTACTTAATGTAAACACCATACCAGACATATTCTTAGGCAAACTATTCAAAAGTATTGCTTTGGCATCATCATCTTTTACTTTTTCATTAATGCCAGCTAGTTGATTTAGGAGAGAGAGAAACATACTTATATGATCTGCCATTTTTGCACTTTTATCCATCTTCAAACCATACAATCTCTGCTTCAATGTCGTCTTGACAACTTTTTGCTTTAGATCCAAAGAGCATGTTTAATGGCTCCCAAATCTCTTTTGCAGACTTCATGAAATCCATATGGTGTAAGTATGCTTTTGACAAGCCAAGGCCAATAGTCCCCGATGCTTTGTGATTTTTGATAGTCAATTTGGCAAGTTCATTCGCACTAGTTGGAGAGATTGAATTGGGTTTAACAACATCCCAAAGATCTTTTTCTATTAGATGTAACTGCATTTGTATTTGCCATGTATGAAAGTCTCGACCTTCAAATTTCTCGATTAAATTTAATTTATCCATGATGAACTCCACAAAACTCCACAAAGTCTTACTTTGACATAACACAGAAAAATATCTCTGCTTGAAAGAAAACAAATGTATCCTCTTTTCTTTTTAAATTAGAAAGCATAAAATCCTCCTCACGGGGGCATATCAAGTCAGGATAGGAGTACGGTTATTACAAAAATGCTCTTCAAACCTGCATCAATTCCTCCTATGAAATTGATCATAGAAAAATCCATGAATGTTAGATTTAACAGCAAAACAAATAAGAACAATGGCCAGATTGTTTTTGGATGCACAAGTGCCACAAAGACTGTCATAAAAACATTGTTACTCTTGGCATGAACAACGTCCACACCTTCTTCCTCTAGCCCCTTGAAAAACTGAAAATAGAAACAGTAGTGTGATAGAGGGTCGATAATTGCCTACAAAACTCAATCCAACGAATGAGAAAGGTGCACCATTCAAAACAATTATTCAATCCTCTGGTTCATTAATTTGCCTCACACCGCCCCAACATTATGTCTCTACTAAGAAAGAATGGTAGCAAAATAATGCTCGAGCAGAAGTCATGCAGGTGAGAAATTGCACCGCCTCCTTCTTTTGACTACTGCAAACCCAACAGACTTCCACTACAGATCCCACGCTTAACACAACATGTTGATCCAAGTACAAAGTGGCATACTTGCACAAACCAAATATAATCCCTGCCAAGCTGCTACTACATCGCTTTGATACCATATTAACTTTCAGAGCAGCACATGAATAAGCATCATTTTGTATTCACCTTGCAAATCATTTGGAATAATTCAATTATATAGGAAGAAATCTTCTTGAGATTTTCTCCCATATAGTTCCACTATATTCTAGAATTAGGGAATTGCTAAAACAACTCGTAACAAACATATAACAAGTTGAGCACTAACAATAATTTCCAATGAAAGTATTGCAACATTATCGGAATCCAGTTCTGACCACACCATGATGAAATTGAAGTAGTAGGAAGATGATCAGAGTTAACTTGGTGACTTAATAAAAATAGATGTGCTCTCCAAGAAGTTTGGAGAACACCGTAGGAGTTCAAAAACACCTCTAAAAGTGTTAATACAATCCATAACACCAACTGAGCTCAATGCCATAACTAGAAATCTAGAAATGATAGACTTGTGCACTCCAAGAACTTTGGAGTTCCCCCAACACAGCAATTAGCCTTTAGAAAAGCTAGGAAACTGGCTAATTGTTCACAAATAAAAATTGCACAAAATGGGGACATTACAACAACTATGACAATAGTCAACTATTGTGGATCGTAGACAGCAATATTCAAACCATGGCTGAGGCCAATTATTCTCAGCACACATGAATCTTTGAATATCCAAGTACGATGGGTTGCTTCCCTACTAAGGGATGGAATATCCCTTTCCTCCACTAAATGAAATGGTTTGGTTCAAAAGAAAATGGAAAATGGGTTCCACCCCTATAGATTGGTACAAAATGAGTTTTATGGAGTGTTGAGAAACAACACAGGTACTTGAGGAACAATCTGAGATGATAAAGGAAACTTGGTGGTACAAAAAATACAATTGTCAGAGGATTGCAAATGTCTGGGTTGATTTTTTGTTAATAAGGTGCTATGCTAGCAAACAGTATGGGTGTAGAAAATTTGTGACTGATGAAGAGTAGAAAATCATCATCCAAATAATTGACACGTGGCACGTCTTTCGCCAAGCTGTTAATATTGTCTTTGAGTTTCATGACATTTGAGTAGAACATGAACTCAATGGATTCAATTTTGTGACTAATTTTCTGTTCAACAATTCTATTACAAACCCTACAATCAAAAGCTTCAGCTCTACTACAGATTCTCATAACTATCCTGAATTGTTCAAGCAATGGTGGCCTTAGAAATATTTACCATCAATACAAACTAAAACTACGACACCGATTTCAATTGTTTGAACCATTATATCTGACTGTCTCTAAGTTCACTTTATACTGTGTCTATGACTGTTGGCTGGTTTTACATTGCAAGTTTGAGTTTTACCGGACCATAGTAAGAAAAGTGGAATCACTTATAAAAAGCCCCTCTAAGCACACGCTTATTACCACTCATTTGATACTTCTCTTTACTTATTTAAATATTGCTTTCTCCAGTTTGTTAAGGGGCCAATTTTTTATGTGGTTCCCTTTTAGATTGTTATTCTATCTAGGTTAGCTACCGTCCATGCTAATCTTGTAAGGATGATCCAATGCCATATTAAGTTTCTCCTATCTATAATCCCCTAGTTACCATTGTAGTGGTTTACATTTATCTACTTTTCTGTGGTCTCTTTTCAACTGACTTAACATCAATTCTTTTTATAATCTCATGATCTTCTATGAGCTTTTCTCCTCTTTTTAAAGCTTCATACTGATTCACCCCTTTGTATTTTTAAAATTGGTCAACTATTCACTTCCCAAGTTTTGATTTTAAAATTCTTGTCACTATAGTAGTTGTCAAATTAAGGTTTCATGTTAATTATGATCAAGAATCTTAGCAGAAATAATTAAGAAAAGGGGTGCATATCGGTTATATTAATAATTTCATCACTAGGCTCTTACATGTGGCCCACAGATGACAGGAGTGAATTAACATTATGAACACCTGCATGGAGCATGAGTAATGTTATTGGGCAGCATGTGTACACTCTTGAAGCCATAGATTGTGTGCTGCTTTCAAAGAATGCTAAAGGGTGTTTACTCATTGGGATATCTTTATTGTTATACGAGAGTAAACGGATGAATATTTACTGAACATAGAACATATACAAATATTATTTAAGAACACATATTGCACAAAAGAGGTGTTGCATTCATTCATTAAATATGGCAGTAATTACATCACAGCATTAGATGTCCCAACAACAAATGAAATGAGTACATAAATAGCTAGCCACCACTTCTCCCATAGGCATTGCTGTTGCCGTGAGAGTCGGAACCTTCTCAGTGGTCGACAATGTGGCGTCCGGTTGTACACTCCCTACTACAGATGGTACAACGGTTGGTTGCTGCATATCTACCTCCATATGTTGTAGTGAGTGGATGGGTGATATATCTTCTACTCAGATGGGGGAACCGAGTAGCTCTAACCAGCTGTCCGCATGAGGTTTCTCCACTGCTATGTCGGTTGCCTCTATTCCGTTGACTGTCATTGTTGGAATCAAACTGTCAGTTGTTGCTACAGCCTTTGTTGCCACTACTAGAACCGAAGTGTCGACTGTTGCTATAGCCTCGGCTACTGCTGCTAGAACTGAAGTGTTGGTTGTTGCTACAACCTCGACTGCTGTTGTTGGAATCAATGTTTGAGCCTCATTCCCTACTTGCATAATTTCAACTGAGTGCACATCCTTAGGTGTGGTGTTGGCCATGGAGGAAGTCACGTCTATCTGTTCATACTCATCACTACTCTCGTCCTCCTGCTTCTTCTTCCTCTTTCCCATTTTTGTTTCTTCCCCAGTTGCTAGGGTTTCTAGGGAAGTCCATTGAAACACCGTTGGCCATGCCTTGTCAAAATCAATTGTAATGCCCCCTTCTAGTCAGTGATCAACTCAGTAGCTCCTATTGCGGAAGCCCATAGGCTCGTTGAGGTGAAATTAGGGTTTCCCTTGTTTGGAGGTTTTTTGGCATTCCTCAGAATTTACTATTTTTAGTAAGTTCTAATTATGGCAGTGATCTAGATGACAAATTTTCAGTAAGTTTTCCATTTTTAGTTGGAGCAATTGAATATTGTGGAATTTGGCTATTGAGGTGAAAAATGGGAGAAATGAGTTATTTCAAGTTATCAATGTTTTATTCTTGAGTTGACCCCTTGAACTAATATGATAACTTGAAGTTGTTTTTAAAAAGTGTTCATTAAGGGAGGATGCCTCATGAAGAAATAATTAATATTTTATTATGTTAAAAATGTGATTTGGAGTTTGGACGCCAAAGTTGAGGAGGAAATATTTATCTTTTAAAAATTAAATGATTCACATTCTTTGGGCACCCCTTAGAGAGAAAAGGTGGAAAATCAACAATCACCTCAAGTTCTTTAAAAGAGAGAGTTTGCTCCAGCATTGGGTATCCATTGTTTTATGCTAATGCTATGCTGTCGAAATTATTTCATGAATTTGGCTTCGAGGAATGCTTACCTCCTAGCAATTGTCCAATTTCGTGTTTGAAAGATAACACCTAGTGGGTTTTATGGCTGCTTCTCATCCAGACTAGCAGATTGAGCTTAATGGTTGATGAATTTTGAAGATTTTCTTGAGTTTTTAAGTTGCTGGTTCAGACGTGGCTGCCAGGTGAATTTGTATACAGCTCCGTGAATAAAATTTATTTGCTTATGGGTGTTTGTTCCTTCTACCTATATGTTGGAGGCGTTTCAAATTGTACAAGGATGGATTTTATTGTGAAGGGAATGATTTTTTAAGAGAGGTCGACCCTCTCATAGGGCTGTACCATTCAAGGCTTTGGAAATTCGCGTTGTGTGTTTGATGATGATTGGAGCTTGGAAAATGATGGTTTCATGGTTGCCTAGCATTGGAAGTGAAGAACTTTCAGTTTGATAGGAGTTTACGAAGTGTGGTAAGAGATTTGTCCATTTTTGGAGTTTCATTGGTTGCTGGTTTGGAATTTTAGTTTGCATATTTTTATATCAGACTTACTTCAGTTTCTGATTTTGATTTATTTCTTCAATAATTGAAAGAATTATCTAGTGGGAGATCATCTACTTCATTGTGCTTTGGAAATATTGTAATAACACTTGTAATTTGCAGTTGCTTATCATTGTAAGACTGTTAACAACTGTTTTTTTCTAGTCATTTAATTTGCTGCATATTCTTGTGTTTAATTTCACATCATTATAACCCCTGGATGGTTTACCGCCAGTGTGGAGAAAGAACAATTTAAATCTCTCATTTATCACCCATTGAAAAGTGGCGAATTCCCACTGTTGAGTGGATGCTTGCTTAAGCGGATGAATTGTTTGCTTTGTAATCATCTTCCCCCCGTTGAATAAGTGGAAGTGTGGAAATCTTTCATGGCTGGATCACTACCTATTTGTATTCAGTTGTAATTCAATTTCCAATTATAGCTAGTTTCCTTCGCCATATGCTATCACCTCACCTTCTAAGGATCTTGGTGAACATTCTTGGCATTGAGTGCATTTAATTTGATTATCATTTGGAAGCTAACGCTAATCAATTGGCGTAGTGCTGGTTTGTGTTGTGAAAATTCCAAGAAAAAATTAAGGGGCACATTTCATCAATAGCAGGATGTAGTTTGCCCAATTTGGCACTTGGCACTTGGTTATATACTACATCCAGAAACAATGCTATAGCATGTTGAGTCATATAAAAGGCCTTGTTCTTACAAGCCAAAAAATCCCTTATCCTTTCAGATAGATAATAGTCCCAATTATAGAATTTTCCTATGCTTAGCCCAAACATATAATCCACCATCCAAGTTGCGATGTTTGATGTCCTACTTGACCTTTTTAATCTGCATTTGATTAGGTCCATCAAACATTTCCAGTCTGCATTCACCAACATCTGCTTCCTTAGCCCTCTCACGCTTGCATTCCAAATTGCATCTTTCTCCTTTTGTGTTAGGTTTGGTTTGCAGATTCTTTTTATCATCAATCATCTCTTTGTGTTTTACCGTCATCTTTGTTGTGGGTTTTGCTACAATCGATCCTGTTGCAGGAATACCGAAAACCCTCTGAAAGTCATTGGGTTGAAATGAAATGGTGATTGGATAGCCCATGTAGTCAATGGTGTTCTCATGTGCATACTGATTATAATTATTAACCATCGCTTTCAAGTAGCTTTCAAAGTCTCTGGAATTGAAAAAAGGGCATTGTGCTGCTTTGTCTACTTGGGCAACGGTTAACACCTTCTTGATTGGGAGTCATCTTTTTTGTGGGCTTTGCTACAACCATTCCTGTTGCAGGAATACTGAAAACCCTCCGAAAGTCGTTGGGTTGAAATGAAATGGTGATTGGATAGCCCATGTAGTCAATGGTGTTCTTATGGGCATACTGATTATAATTCTTAACCATCGCTTTCAAGTAGCTTTCAAAGTCTCTAGAATTGAAAAAAGGGCATTATGCCGCTTTGTCTACTCAGGCAATGGTTAACGCCTTCCTGATTGGGTACTCTACAGTCGTTTTCTGCCACCATGCCTTGCATTCACTTCCTGTCAAACTCTCCCATGTTAGAGTATCAGTTGTAACATAGTTGAAAAACTCGGACTTGACAATAACTCGACAGACTCAAAAATTTTAAAAACTCGGGACTTGGCAAGAAGTCGGGGAAAAACTTGGCAATAACTCGGCAAATTTATCGAACATTTGAAAATACACAATTTTTTAAAATATTCTTTAAAAACACACATATATTATTTAACATGTACTTATGTTTTTCTTTATTGGGATTTGAGAATATCTGATTAATAGATAGATATACATTATTTAAGATTAAATTTTTTTTATGTTCAGACTTCAAACAAAAATAATAAATATTCTAAAATTTAAATTTTATATGATCTTATCATTATGTTCTAAAATTTAAATTTTATCACCATACTAAATATATATTTAGTCAATGATCTAGTGTTTAACTTTTACATACTACAAATAACAAATATATTATGTCTATTTACATGGCTATTTACTAATTTATATCTATTTACAATTTTACATATTACAAATATATTTGGTATTTAACTTTTACATATTACAAATATATATGGTATTTAATGTTTTGGTTGGCCTTTGCTCTATTTTGTTGTATGTTGTACGGTTATCGTATGTTGTATGGTTTCTCCTTTTCCTCGTACGGCTTGCACTTGCTATTTGCTCGTCAATCCTCGTATGCCAAAACCTTCATTCCCTCACGCGTTAGAATCTTTATTCACTCGTACGCCAAAACCTTCCTTAGGCCTACGGCCAAATAATCCTCCAATTGCCAAGTCATACAACCAAGTCGTACGACCAAATGAACTTTTAATGACCCAGTCATACAACCAAGTCGTATGGGTCTTCTAATTACCAATCCTTTGTACGGTTTTACTTGGTCAATTTTCTTTTAGCTTGGCATGCTAATTCTCCTTTTTTGAACTTGCGCGATTGGTTCTGTTGATCCTCTTTTTCTCCTCTTGGCCGTACAACCTTGAATGTCTTTAATTTAATAAGACCGCTCCATTTAATTTTTCCTTGTAACACTTTGGTCTTTTGAATTTTTTATTCTATTCCTTTTTCCATCCTTCTCCATTTTTTCTAATTTTTTATTTTTCTTACACTTTTCCATTTTTTCTCTCTTCATTTTTTGGATTTTTTAATTCCTCGATATTTTTTTCAGTTTTTCCACTTTTCAATTCCTTCGTCTTATTTTTGTCAATTTTTAACTCCTCTCTCTTCAATTTTTTTTTTTTATAATATTGATTTTCTCTCTCCTCCCCTTCATTTTTCCTATTCAGGCCTTTGATTTCATCGCCTTTTGGAACCCTCAACTCCGAGGCATAATGCCATTTACATGTGAATGGAGGTCGTTTATAACATTCTTCGTTGCAATAAGTGCCGATAAATTTTAAACCAAACCATTTATCTAGTAAGGGAGCGGGTCCTATACCTCTGAAGCTCCAGTCGATGTATTGTCCTCCTTATTGTTGGTACCATGTCACATTCTCTCCATCCATTGTCGGTGGTTCGGTTGGGTTTGGCACAACTCGCTAGAGTTCGTCTATCATCACCACCTTTGGTGTCTTCCTTTTGTTTTCTCTCATGTAGTTGAGCAAGTCGTTCGTGTATCCATCAACATGAGAAACGAAAGTGTCTTATGTCATTATGATTGTCTTTAGGCATGGTCCAACCTTTTCTGCATACGCATTCCACTCCTCTTCATCCCACCATTCTTCTTCGTCACTTTCACTTTGTTCACGTTCCCTCCTTTCTTTTTCAGCCTGCTCTTCTTTTTCTCTCTGGGCTTACTCGTCAAGCTCTTTGGCTAAGTATCCCTTCCTTATACCTTCGTATTGTGCATGATATTTCCAGTGGCCATGTACCCTCTTCTAGAGAGCGGGTGTTCCAAACAGGGCATTAGTTAAAAGATTGTGCACTCGAGGCACTGCGATACCTTCTACTTGCTTGTTGGCAAGCTTTTCTTCTCCTCCACCACCAGGTATGGCCCAATCTTCTTTTGGTGCATATTGGCTTCTGTTCATACCCCAATCTTGTTCTTCCATGGCTTCCTCCCTGTGTATAGATCAATCCTCCTTTGTTGCGTATTCGAGCATGTTGATTTGCATTGGTTCTTCTCTTCTTTCTTTGTATATTTTCAACTTAGACTTGTTGATAGGATCCTTCAGTATAGTGCCGTCTAATCCTTCTAGTTTGATTGCTCCGTTTTCTCCAACTTGGTGGATTCTGAATGGCCCCAACCACCTTGTTTTGAACTTACTTGGCTTCAGCTCATTACAACTGTTATATTTTAGGACTAACTGCCTTGGTTGGAAGTTTGCTCATCTGAGGTATTTGTCGTGCTAAAATTTCCTCCTTTTTTGCAGTACCTCCGTCACCCACTATGCGAGCGCTCGCCGTTTGTCCAGCTTATTCAACTGAAACAATTTTTCCTTTAAGCTCTCGATATCGCCAAGTCTTTTCTCTACTGCAATTCATAAGCTTGGCACCATATATTCCACCGACACTACTGCTTCATGACCGTACATGAGTTGGAATGGCGTGTGGCTAGTGGTTACCTTGTAGGATGTATGGTATGCGCATAGTATGATCGGTAGCTTTTCTTGCCAATCTATCTCGTCTATGTTGTACGACTTGTGGATGACTGAGACCAGTACCTTGTTGGTCGATTCTGCTTGACCGTTCGCCCTTGGGTAGTATGGGCTGGAAAAGTTGTGCAAAATTTTGAACTCCGTCGTTATCAACCGATTGACATGATTGATGAAGTGGCCCCCTCTGTCGCTAGTGATCTGGATTAGGATGTCATACCTTGTGGCGATTTGCTTGTACATGAACCTCGCCGTACTCAGTGTGTTGTTATGCCCACTTCATTTAGTATTCCGTGGTGATGACTATGTATTTGTATCGATGTAGTTGGCTGACCTTCAATGGCCCGATGAAATCTAGCCCCCATTGTTCGAATAGTTCTTGTGGCCGAGATGGGAAGAGTGGCATAAAATCCCTCTTCAGTGGTTTGGCAACTCTTTGACATGTATTGCATCCTACCACCCATTCTCGAGCATCGATATGCACGATGGGCCACCATAATCTTGCTAGCAAGATCTTTTTCGCTATGGCGTCGGGTCTAATGTGTCCTCGTGCCAGTCCTCCGTGTGCCTCCTTGAGTACGCTAGGAATCTCCTCATCCATCACACATCGTCGGAGCACTTGATAAGATCCCATCTTGTATAGTAGTCCATTGATTAGTTGAAAAGTCTTACTTCTAAGTACTAGCTTCCGTCGTTTAGTAGGTGGCATATCCCTCGGGAATGACGACGTTGACAAATATTCGCCAATCTTCTTGTACCATAGAGGTAGTGCAGCTATTTGGAAAAGATGTGCATTCGGGAAGTCTTTATTTACTCCCTCGGGTGGCTCGCCCGACCGGATTCTTGACAGTTGATCGACGATGGCATGGCTTTTCTCTGGTCATATGATGATGGTGAATGCAAATTCTTGTAAAAGCAGAAGCCATTGACTTACCCTCCCTTGGGTGACGGGCTTGTTCACCAAGTACATCAATGCTTAGTGGTCCACATAAAATGTGAATGGAGTCGTGAGTAGGTAGTGTGAACTTCTGAATGGTGTACACCATTCCAAGAGCCTCCCTTTCAGTGGTACTATAGTTCTTTTTTTCCCTTGACAACAGGTGACTGGCAAAGAATAACGGATGATCTAGTCCTTGTATGCCCACTTGTGCCAATGTTGCTTCGATTGCATAATTAGAGGCATCAACATGTACGTGGAACTTGTTCCAATTAGGGTATGCCAATATTGGTGAATTGATCAACCATACCTTCAACTCATTGAATGCCTTCTCTTGCTCATCTGCCCACACAAATGGTTGTCCTTTCCTCATGAGCATGTCAAGTGGGTATGAAATCTTAGCAAAGTTCTTGATGAACCATCTATAGTACTCGAAATGTTCGAGGAATGACTTCACTCCCGTGACGTTCTTGGGTGGTTCCATCTACACAATCACTCGGATCTTGCTTGGGTTGGTTTTCAGTCTTGTATTGCATACTATGTGGTCAAGTAGTTTTCCTTGAGGCACCATCAATCGATACTTTTTGGGGTTGAGTGCCAAGTGTGTTGCTCTACAACGTTCCATGCATTCTTGAAGGGCCTTCAGGTGTGTTTGCTGGTCGCTATAAATCGACCAATCATCTAGGAATGCCTTGAAGTTCTCTATGGACAGCTTGTCAAATATGTGCAATATTATCCTTTGGAAAGTTGTCGGAGCGTTGCACAGACCAAATGGCATCCAGTTGTATGCATACACTCCGTCCTCAATGACGAACGTTGTCTTGAGCTTGTCCTTTTCGGCTATGCTTTTGTAGTTGTACCTAAAAAGCCCGTCCATGAAGGAATAGATCTCGTGACCTACCACTTCTTGCAATATCGAGTCAGTGAATGGGATCGGGAAGGCATCTTTGATTGTTACAACATTAAGGCTTTAGAAGTCCATACATATTCTAATCTGTTCTGATTCTTTCTTTAGTGATATTACTATCGGTGACACCTAGTCACTCACTTCAACTTTGAATATAATTCCTGCTTCCAACATTTTCTCAATTTCTTCTTGTACCTTCATTGTATAATTCTTGTTCATTCGGTACAGTCTCTTCCGTACGGGCTATGCCCCCGATACCAATGGGATTCTATGTACTCATAATTCAGGAGGTAAGCCCTTCAAGTCCTTGTACGTCCATGCAAAGGTGTCTTTGTATTCCATAAAGATTTTGAATGCTGCTGCCTTTAACACTAGATTCAAGTCGTTGCTGACTAGGATCGTACGAGTATTGTCCTCTTCTCCGAGATTGACTTTCTTTATGTTTGGTTCCTCGTACTTGATCCCCTTGTCCACTTCGAAGTTGTGTGCTGGGGTGTTATCCACTCTAGCCATTCCTTCTCTGTACTCTTTGTAGTCTGGAGGAAATGTTTGGTTGCTCGACGCTCCGTCTTCTTTTCCTTCAATTTCTTTGATTTGCAACATGTTACAATCCTGTTGGAATACTTTGTAGTCTTCCATTTTCAAGTGGAATAGTTCATTTAGTGAACTTGTCTCATCCTCCGAGCATTCTTGAAGGTCCAGGATGCCCTCATCCTTTGGTTCTATGGTTTCCCTATCCATTCCGAACCCTCCTTTAAACTCAGAGTCCGACGATGCCAACTCCTCGCTTATTGCTTGGTTTCTTAAATCAATCACATATTTTCTCCCATCACTTTCCATACACAGGGTATTCCTCTTCCAATTATGATATGCTTTGGCTGCCACCAGCCATCCCCTACCAAGTAGTGCATCGTACGCCTTTTTCTCCAATGGTATGAGTACAAAGTTTAACAGAAATGATTGTGTCCTGATTGTCACCTTTTGTGCCATCAATGTTCCTAATGGCTTGATACCATGTTGATCAACGCCAACCAATTGGAACATTGGCGGCCAGAGTGTAGGCTTCTCGAGACTCTTCCATGTGTCTTTCGGCAGTACGTTGACTCCTGATCCTCCGTCGATGATCGTATTGTTAAGATTTTTCCCTCCAATCTCCATTTGTAAAATTGTCGGTTTCTTTATAAAATGTTTGCCGTCAACATGGGGTCAATGACTTGTTCACCCTCGGGTAGAGGGTTAGCTATCAATTCCTTCCTTCGGCCTTCTTGCCGCTAACGTTGTTCATCCCCAACTACGTTCGTGATCACCACTCCAAGTTGTGGCATCGTTTGGAGAAGGTCAATCACTTTGATGGGTATGGTGGTCTGCAGTACCTGCCATACGATGTTCTTTTCCGCCACCAACCGCTAGGACGTACTTGGGATTTCTAGAGAGGTTCTTTGTTCCTTAGCCGTCACCTGATGTACCTCTACTTTGGCTTCCTTCATTCTTTATTTCTCCGTTTGTGGATTTGGGTAGCTGGCCTTCTTTGTTTGTGCTCTCGTGATTGCCAGTACTTCTTCACTCTTTCCATCCACGTCTAACATGTTGATACTTTTCTGTTTGGGGCAGTCGGTGTCTTCATGGTCGCCTAGTCCACACCACTTGCAGAATATTCCCCCCGAAATTTGACCATTTTGGCATTCCTTGGCAAAGTGCCCCCGCTCGTTGCACTTCTTGCGTTGTATCATGGGTCTCCCTTTGCTATCATATTGTATTTTACTTCGAGGCGTGTTATTACCTCTTCTGTTATTCCGATATCCTCTAGGGGATGCATTAGAGTTGTTTTGGGCTTTTGGTGGTGTGTTTGGTGGTGTTGATTGTTCTCTTGTGAATAGTACTTGCGTACTCCTTGTTTGTAGGTTGTATGGGAATTCCTTGATGGAATGTCCCATCACTTGACAAATATCGCATAAAAGCTTCTTCGGGCAATTAGCCTTTGTGTGACCTTCCCCTTTGCAGTTTGTGCACAACTCTCTAGTGTCTTTTGTACTCTCCTTCTTGGCCTTTAGTTCCTTCATCATTCTTATCATATCCCTTTGTAGTGCTTGTACAGTTTTTGATTCACCGTTACTGTTGTCGTCTGTACTCTCCTCATCGTCCATCTTCTTCTTCCCTCAGGAAGATGTTTTGTTTTCACTTTCTATATCCATCGCTTGATTGTATGCTTTAGCATAAGATGATGGAGGTACGACCTTCATCTTCTTCGTCAACGACGAGAGTAGTCCTTCGATGAACCATCGTTTCTTCAGACTATCGGTCGGTTGAGTCTCCAGTTTCACCGGTAGTTCCTTAAGTCTGCGATTGTAGACTCGTACATTTTCATTCTTTCCTTGTTTCATGTTATATATTTCTGCCACAATCTCATTGTCATCCTTGAGAAGTTTAAATTCATCTTTAAATGCTCTCTCGAGTAATCACCATGAAACTTTATGTGCTTGCTCTAGTTCCGTGTACCAGTCTATGGCAATACCTCTCAGCGTCACTTGGAACGCTTGTAGCCAATAATCCACATTGTCTTGCCCATTTTCTATCCATATTGTCTTGCACGTTTTACAGTGATGTACAAGATCCTCTAAATCGTTCCTTGTGAACTTCGGTAGTTTTTGCCTCTCGGTTGGCGGAGTCACCATGTTTCTTCCCCGATTCCCTCCTTGTAAGTAGGACCTGATTGGACTGTTTCTACCTTGACGTTTCGGCGCCTCTCTTGCACTCTCAGCCATGTACAGGCTAGCAACATGTCTCCTCTCAACGTCCTCTGCACTTTGAGTCTCCTAGGGTTCGTAGCGGTACTCCCTCTACCCTGGGGCCTTTAGCTCTGATCCTCCAATCCTTGGTCCCTTGTCATCCGATATGGACAACTCTCAAATATGACTTATACCATTTTCAAGTTCTTTTAGAAGTTCATTTTCATCATTTTTTAGTTTTTCTCTATCTACTATAGATGGTGTCCTGAGAGTAACTTCGTTACTTTCCTCAGCAAGGTTTTGGTGTAAGTTAACAAAAGATTGATTTATTTCACTAAGGTGTTCATTCGTTTGCTCAACAATTTGCTTTAGTCTTCTCCGTTGGGTTTCTTGTTCCTTTAGTCCGAGTGATCGTCCTACCCATAGATTACAAAATCGTAGGTTAATCGGCGAGTCGGTGATTAATCGCCAAACTTTTCTAAAAACGATTAAATGCTACTTTTACTTGCCAAATGCTACAGTGGAAAAAATTGCCGATTGTTGCAGAGTAATCACTGGGAAATAATGACGATTAATCGCCATCTGGTCGCCATAAATTTGGCGTGTTTTTCTTTCCGTATTTTCGCACAAACTTTAATGTCTTTTCACACGTTTTTTCAGCAGTAAATTCTACTTAAACCCTCAAATGCATATCTTTTTGCACACCCGCGTTTTTCCACTGATTTTTGGCACGATCGAGGCTTCATCTCAACGCGAACTGGAAGGTTTTGGCGTCGCGATTTGCAGCATCAGCTACAGGTTAGGGTTTTTTATTCCTTCTTACCTTCATCTCTAATTTCATGGCTTCATTATTTCGAAATTCGAATCATGTAAAAGTAAAACATATTCTCAGATCGTTGCTCTCTATTCATGCCTCATGGCTTCATCTGTGAGTCCAGTCGTAAGTCGTAACAGTTCAAATCGTTCATACTTCATTTAGAAAATTAGAATTTAGAACTATAGAGTTATAAAGTTATTATAAAATCATTTTTATTTATATACAAAATTGATAATAAATACTAAATAGTTTACTATCTTTCATATAATTTTTTTTCATAATATATTAAATTTTAAATTTTAATATTAATATATATTAAAATTTAAAATGTAATATATTATGAATAAAAATATATTAAAGATAGTAAACTTAAATATATTTAATATTTATTATTCATAATGTATATAAAATTATATATAAATAATATATTATAGTTCACAGTTATATTACTATCTAATAATCTGTAATATATATTATTATGAATAAAAGATATATATTACAGATTATTAGATAGTAATATAATTATATTTATTATCAATAATGTATATAAATTGGCTTGCTAAGATGGGATTTTATTATTTATTTTTAGCTTTACAATGTACATACTCTGCAAAAAATAATGATTTTGTATGAATTTCGTTTATAATGAAGCCATGAAAATCAGATATAAAATTGAAAACTGTAGCTGGGCTGTGAATGTGATGATTCAAACCAAAGTAACTGTAGTTTTGCTTATTAAACCCTCCTTTCAGCACTACTTTGTTTCAAACTTTCATGATTCAGCACTACTTTGTTACAAAATTTCTATGCATGGCCATGAATGATGAAAGTTTGAAACAAAAGAGTGCTGAAAGGAGGGTTTAATAACCAGAAACAGAGCTCATATCATCATATTTCATCAACATTTTAGAAGTTGAAATTTGAGAATGTTTACTCATATTATTATCACTGTGCATTGTGTGTATAGATATGTTTGAGTGTGTATATGCATGCAAACCTGCCATCATGTGTATGTGACATGTGTATAGATATGTATGTGTGCACAGTGCAGTCTTCACTCTGCATACATACATACCTACACACATGTTGCAAACTTGCATGCAAATACCTACACACACATATATATCCACACATACACACAACTTTTGCTCATCCACATAGATTACTTGCCCATCTGTGAACTATGATTGAAAGTCTCAAAGTACTTTTATAGTGGAATATCTGAAATAAATTATTAAATACAGTATAATTTTGAGCAATTGCTATGTAATGATAATCTGTTGCTCCCACCTGCAAATTTGCAACAGTCAAGAGGGTTAGGACTTAGGACTTAGGGCTGCAATGCCAATTTGCATACAAGTAAATTAAATCAATGTGCATCCAACAAAAAATACAAATATAAGAATGAAAAAACTGAAATTAGATAATGATTGTCATTGAATAAAGTTAAACAATTAGCTGATTGTTCCTTTGTACTAGATTTGTTACAACTTACAACTTCTAATATATTTATTGTTCAACTTCTAATATTGTAGGTTACTATTTAATCACAATGGCATCCGGCTCCGCCTCTGCATCTGCTTCGGACTCAGTTGGCACAAGTTTCATTGAAAGGAGACCACCTAGTAGCCGTGATCCTACTTGGAAACATGGTTATTACGGGCCAGTACCAGGCAGTGTTATTTGTACTCATTGCAAGAAGAGGATTAGTGGAGGCATCAATTGCCTCAAATACCATCTTGCTGGTGTTCCTTGTCGTGATTCAAAGGCATGTGAAAAAGCCACTTTAGAGGTGAAACGAGAGATGATAGCTGTTCTTGCAACACTTGATGAAAAAAAATTGGAGAGGGAAAAAGTAAAAGCAGCCGTGCAAGCAGCCATTGCTCCTAATTTGGTTGAAGATTCTGAGGTGCAAATGCAAACTGAAGCCATTGTGGGCTCTAGTCGTGGTCCACGTTTACGTGCTGGTCGCAATACCCCATCCACTTCAAGCAAATTCCAATTTTTTGTGCCTAGAAATATTCAAGGATTACAACCTTCATTGGAAGCAACTGGGTGGAATAAGGAGGTGCATAAAGAGGCAGACAAGGCTTGTGCAAGTTTTTGGTTTTATAACAACCTTCCCTTCAATGTGGCAAGGAGTCCATATTGGGAGTGTTTGGTGACAGCATTGACAGTTGCAGGCAAAGGGTACAAGGCCCCTACTCCAAGAGATCTAAGTGGCAAGTTACTTGAAGATGCTATTGTAGATGCAAAAGGAATTGTGGAAGTAAAAAAGAAAAAATGGGAAAGGTTTGGATGCTCAATTCTTTCAGATGGTTGGACAGATGGAAGAAACCGCACACTTATCAATTTTATAGTGGCTTCCAATGGTGTGATGGTTTTTCTAAAGTCAATTGATGCCTCCAACATAATAAAGAATGCAGAAAATTTGAGCATGATGTTGGAGTAGGTTGTTTTAGAGGTGGGCATAGAAAATGTTGTCCAAGTTGTTACTGACAATGCAGCGGCATATGTGGCAGCTGGTAGATTGCTTCAAGAGAGGCATCCAACAGTTTTGTGGACCCCTTGTGCAGCCCATTGCCTTGACCTTCTTTTCGAGGATATAGGCAAAATTGATTGGGTGAAACCAATTGTAGAACAAACAAGAGACATAACAAAATATATATATAATCACCCATGGGTTCTTCAATTGATGAGAGATCACACCAAGGGGAAAGAGCTTGTGCGATCGGGTGCTACAAGGTTTGCAACTAATTTTCTAACGTTGTAAAGTATCATTGGTTTATTGACTTCCTTGAAGCAAATGTTTGTGAGTCAACCATATGGGTAGACTCAACTTACTCAAAGAAGGCTGATGGAGAAAAGATTCAAGCAATAATCTTTGATAGTCAATTTGCAACTAGAGCATTAGAGATTGTCAAGGTAACTTCAACTCTAATGAATTTTCATATTGAATCTTTTATTCTTAATTTAAAATTATATAAGTATTTTGTTTCATTGTAAGGTGTAATTTAAATTTGGCTCTAATTTGTACTTTATAGGTGATGGAGCCATTGGTGAGGGTCTTGCGCTTGGTGGACAGCGAGAAAAATGTGATGGGATATCTTTATGAGGCAATGGATAGGGCCAAAGAGGCCATCCAACACTATTACATGGGGGATGCAAATATATTTACCCCTATTTGGGAGATCATTGATCGAAGGTGGAACAATCAACTCCACCAACCCATTCATGCACCGGGTACTTTCTCAACCCCAAGTTCTACTTCTCTGATGGCTTCACGGATGCTAATGGGGAGGTTATGGAGGGCCTATTCACATGTATTGAAAGGATGACACCTATATCTGAAGTGAAAGACATCATCCTATTAGAGTTGCAAAAATATAAGCAAGCTAGGGGGCCTTTGTTTTCTGCCAAATTATGTGAACGAGGAAGAGAGATCCAAACACCAAGTAAGAAAAAGTGAAGCCTTATATCTTGCAAGTTATGAATTACAATTATTATTACTTATTACTATTGTTTTATTAATATTTAAAAAAACTTGAATATCTTATTTGTAGGTTCTTGGTGGGAAGATTGGGGTGGAAAAACCCCAAATTTGCAAAGGCTAGCCCTTCGAATTTTGTTTCAACCTTGTAGTTCTTCTGGCTATGAACGGAACTGGAGTTTGTTTGATGCCATTCACACAAAGAAGCGTAATAAGTTGACTCAACAACGCCTTAATGATCTTGTTTTTGTGCAATATAACCTTCGGCTTCGCACAAGAAAGGTGCAGGACCAGTCAGACGAGCTCATTGATTTGGATGACATTGATCCATATTGTGATTGGACCGTGCAGGATGATGAGGCCTCCTTGTTTACAGAGGATGAGATTGCTGATTTCGAGAGGCAAGCTATGGAGGATTTGCCTGCAGCAGAAGCAGGGGAGATTGGAGTGGATGACATTGATGTGGTGGAGGAGCCACTGCCACCTACCAGCATGGTGGAGCCATTGCCACAATCTTCTACAGCAAGCAGGGAGCTAAGATCGAGTGCAAGAACCGTACCACTACCCTCTACCGCCCAATTTTTCTCTAGGTCGGGGAAGAGGAAGTTGTAATTGCCTAGATATGAAATTTATGATGATGATTTTCAAATACAATCATCATAAATTCATTATAGTTATTAGTATTTTTACTATGCGGCTTCGTATAATGATGCCATTTTGTAATCCATATGTATTGAACAATGAAATTTTATATAAAACACTCCCTCATGGTTTTTAGACTTATTTGATGCATTATGTAATTGAATTTTGCAAAAAAAAATGTGTTTTTATAAGAAATTTTGCTACTTTTTAAGTTGCCGAGTATTTGCCAAGTATTTCCCAAGTCAAATTTTTTGGGCTTGCCGAGTACTCTCCGATTCCGAGTATGTAAACTATGGACTCCTACCCTTTCGTCCGGTGTTTCTTGCCCGCTTAGTACTTGGTTTTTGTCCTTATTGGGTTGTAAGGGTATTAATTGTTGGGTGTACGATCATTGGTTGCCGGGAGTACGTCTTTGGCTAGTGTCACGTTCCTCTTCCTCCTGCTTGGTCCTTTCCTCGTACTATTGTAGTATCTGTTGTCTTCAGCAAACTTGGGCACTCTCCGCCTGAAGATCTTGTAGTATGATGTAATGACCTACCAACAACCTTGGTAATCGGTTGAGGAGATGGTTGACCTTTGGGTTGACGTGCAGTCTATACCAAATGACCGATTGAGACTCTCTCTCCCTCCTTAAGTGCTCCCTCAATGAGATATCCCATAGGTTGACAAGGTCTTGTGTCAAGTCGTCTTCTCTTTCTTCGTTTGCTTGTATGGGTTCTTTCGTCGGTCAACCCATCACAACGCCATTCTATCGTCGGGTGCTTTTCCCAAGTTCACTCAGGCAACAACGCCAAATGTTTACTCACTGCGATATCTTTACTGTTATATGAGAGTAAACGAATGAATATTTATTGAACATAGAACATATATAGATAGTATTTAAGAACACATATTGCACGTAAGAGTTGTTGCATTCATTCATTAAATATGGTAGTAATTACATCACAACATCAGATGTCCCGACTACAAATGAAATGAGTACATAAATAGCCAGCCAAGGTTGGTTGAGATACCAACTGTCAGCAATGCTTCTTAACTACCCAACCGTCAGCAACGCTTTTTAACTACCCAATCGCCAGACTAATTGCCAATTACATTAATCTGTGTAGAGTATTATTCTATTTTATTTTATACATACTACTAGAACGACCGATTACAGCATAATTATTTATTAACAAGGCCGTCTACAAAGGGTGGATTGCATAATTAATCCAAGAGTAGGTTGTTGATAACCCTCAACCTAAAAGACAAGACACTCAAGAGGAAATTGTAAATCTGCAATTTTAAGATGATCGACATAGAGAGTTCCTCTTTATGCAAACAAGCTGAGTGATTCCATGTAATGTCCCTTACCTGACTTTGCCCTAGAATTCACTTGTTGATCAGGTTTATGGTTTCTTCTTTTTCAAATGAATGTTCTCTTTGACTAAGTAATCTTGGATTGAAGTCTGCATTTAATATTTCCATATGTACATATATTTGTTAGCATTAATATCTAGATATCCAAATATAAATATAATCACAAATCAATAATAAAGACATATGAGGAGTGGCATGGGTAGAGCCGCCCAAAGCTATCCATCTAAGCCCAAGAGCACAAGCGTCCTATCAGGACAACCCACCCCTTGGCCCCGAGCGATATGAATGTCTCGGAGTGGCGTGCTTAGAGGAAACACTTGTACTTGCTTTCTCTACCTGTGCCATCACCTTGAAAGACACTCAACCTATAGGGGGAAGCCAACGGAGCTTATATGGGGTTCCGGGCCTACCACCCCTCCATGGCCGCAGCAGATTGTTAAGTGGGGTTTTTAGGCACCACCTGTCTCAGGCCCTTCCACCCTAGTAGGCTTACAAACACAGAGAAGACAATCTTTTAGCAATCAAATACATTTGCATTTATTACTAATTCTTTAAGTTAACATCAACATCATTATCATCATGATAATACTAAAGAAAGCATTACACCAATAATCAAATTAGAAATATCTATTTCTTATATTCAAAATATGCTAAATATTATTGCTAAGTGAGTACATCACCTGAGTTGCTATATCTCTCCATGTTTCCTTACTCGCTTCCTTCAACCTTGTACTAAATTGATCATAGGATGAGGACAATTCATATATATATATTTATATAATTATTCTTTCCTTATTCATATATATTCTTTATTCATTGCATATTATTCATTATAAAATTTATCTATATCTATGCATATATACTTGCATGCCTATTAAATAATATATATATTAAATGGCTCTATATTCCAATGCGTAACAATAATTGTTGCTGCTGTTCTAAATTGCAAATCTATTTCTCCATGTTTTTTTCCCCTTCCTTATTTTCCTTCCTTCTATTTATACCATTCAAGGTAGGTGACTCATGGGGGGAATGTATTGTTTGGTGAAAGAGGTGACTTTTCATAAAATACATCCCTTTGTTAGATTTAATTGTTGCCTTTATTATCACAATAATATCTATTTTTAAAATAATATATTATTACTATAATTATGATATTTCAGATTTCTATTTATTTTGATATTTTATTGAACATATTTTAACATTAAAGTATAATAATAAAACAATTTGCTAATATCTTATTATTATTTTATTCTAATGTATTACAATCTTTGATGTGTAATGATTATAATATTTATTTATTATTATTTTTGATACTAGGTTATTTAATACTAGAATGTAATAACAATAATTTGCCTATATATTATTATTATATTTGCTATTTGCTATTTATATATTTTTATATTGATATGATACACATTTATTTTATATTTAATATTAATATTGCTATTTATTTTATTTATTAATTGATTTGTATTTTAACACTTGGTCTTTATGGTTTTGTTATTTCAGGGACATGACATTCCATTGTCGCTTGGGTCTCTTGCGATTGTAATGATTGATGAGCAATGTTCACAGTCTCACTTCACCCTTGGAATTCCTGAATCCTTTTTAATGCCAGCTAAGATGATGTCATCCAATTTTGAATCAGCTAGATATCGCTTCATGGTCATATCAGATGTATTGCTGTGAATAGCTATAACCATAGTTGGAAAACTTGGCATTTTCAAGTACTCGGCAAGCCCGAAAAACTCGGCTCGGCAAAAACTCGGCAACATAAAAAATTGCTTAAACTTCACTAAAAACGCATTTTTTTTGCAAAATTCAAAGATAAGATGCATCCAATGAGTCAATAAATGAGTACATATAAGAAACAAGTTGTATTTGATTGATTTGAAAGAAATTGGATACAAAATGGCATCCTCATGTGGAATGCTCAATGCGCTGATATGATAATAGGCTGAAACAAAATGAAAATAGCAAATTGTTATTGTAAAACTGAAAGTAAATACTATATTAATATATTTTACAAATTTATATCTTCCTCTTCCCATGTCTAGTGAAAACTAGGGGAGAGGTAGAACTAGATGATATTATAGATGAAGACTTGTAGGAAAACTTGGAAACTTGGACTTGGAGAGTATCTAGAAAACCAAATGAATTCAATTTGATTTTGAGGGCAATGACCCTAATGGGGTCAAGGGGTAGCACCCCTCATGGGGGTTTGGGGGCAACGCCCCCAGCGGGGTCGAGGGGCAGTGCCCCTCGTGGGGGTCTGGGGGCAACGCTCCCAGCGGGGTTGAGGGGCAGTGCCCCTCATGGGGGTTTGGGGGCAACGCCCCCAGCAGGGCCGAGGGGTAGCGCCCCTCGTGGGGGTCTGGAGGCAACGCCCCCAGCAGGGTGGAGGGGTAGCGCCCCTCGCAGGGTCCCGGGGCAGCGCCTTGGGCGCACTCCCTGTCGCGATACAGGGCGGGGTCGAGGGGTGGAGCCCCCGCCACCAAGCCCAAATTAAGACCTCCAAAACCACAAAAACCTTCATGGGAGAGTGTTTTTGCTAAGGAAGAGACAGAGCAACTGGTGGAGGCAAAAAATGAATGAAAATTGCCTTTATTTTGACAACGGGGGTCTTTTTTGCTGAGTAGCCGAGTTTTTAAAAAAAACTCTCTGAGTTTTTGCAAATAAACGGCGAGTTTTTAGGAGAGTTTTTGTGAAAAGTACGGCCGTACTTTTTGGCGAGTAAAACTTGCAAATACTCGTTTGGCAAAAAAACTCGCGAGTTTTTGGCGAATGAGCCAACTATGGCTATAACATTATAGATCAAGTTGCTGATATTTATATACCAGATGTAGATATTACCAACAGAATATATGTGTGCTAGTACAAATCATACTGTTCAATTTGATAGTGTTAAGTGAGTCTTATAGATTGTTTTAGTTACATGATCTGGGTTTAGTGTTTTTAATGTATCATACCAACATCCTTTTATCTTCTCTCTTTGGTTCCCTTGTAATTTCTCATGCAAATGATGTTTGTAACTCCTCTTTCTATTTTATACAGTTTTTACTCAAAAATAAAGTCTATGTACAATTCAGCAATTTACAAACAAAAATGAGCTTTATGTTACCAATTTAGCTAAGAGGAGAATATATTCCGATGCTGTCCTGAGCATTGACTATCAGTTATGAGCAGCTTGTTGCATTATTTGGTTCTCATTCTGGGGATACAATTGCAGAGAATCTGCAAGCAATCTTTATTAGTTGTAATGCTGCAAAAGAACTTCTAACAACCCTTTCCAATAAATATTCAACTTGCATCTGAAATTGATCCTAGAAATAGCACAGTGGTGTTAGCAATCATTCTTTTTTTAATATGATGCATTGGACAAGTTGCTTGCCTTACTGGGGAGACCATAATTAAATTCCAAAACATCTTTTGAAAATGTCAAAATACTTAAAACTTCTTTTGTGTTGTTCCTTGGGAACATTTAAATATGTCTTGCAATTAGCATCCCATGGGCTTGTTATGTCATACTGTCTGGAAATTAGTTGGAAAGTAAGTTAATGATTTTATACTGACTTTATACCCTCTCACAAAAAGAAATTGTTCAATGAATTTGTGGAATGTTAATCAAGGTAGCATGTGTTAAATTATTTAAGATTTATTAACTGTTACGATTGTTACTGGAGGGCAGTTAAAATACTTTCTGCGAGTTGATTTGGATGTGTGTTATTGCAGATCCTTCAGCTTGCACTGTTTCAATCACTTCACCACCTATATCTAGAAGCTCTGCTGACCCTATTGCTGCATGCTCGCTTTATCATGATAGAGGGCCTGAACCTTGGTTAAGGAAAACTAGCACAGATGCTTGGCTTTCAACAGGAGCAGCAGATGATCTTGAAGGGACAGATGGTTCACCACAAGATCAGGGAGATATATACTGCATAATATGCCGAGAGAGTGGCAGACTTGATCTGTTTGAAGTTCCCAGCTTTAGATGTGTTTATTCCATTGATAAGTTTATGTCTGGAAAAAGTATCTTAGTAGATACTTATCTCCCAGACGTGTATGGTGATACCCAGGGAACTGTAAAGGAGCAATCGGAAGCAAGCTCAGAGGAAAATAAAAAAGAAGCTGGGTATAAAATGAAGGTTGTAGAAATATGCATGCAGAAATGGAGTGGTCAGTTTGGTCGTCCCTTCCTTTTTGCAATATTGACTGATGGGACCATGTTGTGTTACCATGCATATTTATTTGAAGGACAGGATAATACAGGGAAGGCAGAAGGCACAAGTACAGGGGAGAGTGCAACTAACAGTATTAGTACATCCAGGCTTAGGAATTTGCGATTTGTTCGTGTATTCTTGGAATCAATGACAAGGGATGAAGCTGGAACAGAAGCTTCAGGACAAAGGATTGTGAATTTTAGGAACATCGGTGGTTACCAAGGTGCCTTCCTAACCGGCACACGACCAGCATGGTTCATGGTCTGTAGAGAGAGACTTCGAGTTCATCCTCAGGTAACATAGATAGTAATGCATATTTTGTAGATTCCATGTTCTGTATAGATCTTTGTGTGTGTAACCTTATAGTGTTTATAGATATGGTTATTTGGCAAGTATTTTTAAATACTTAGCCTTCATGATGTATTTCATGCCACTAAGTTGATATCTTGTACTAGCATGCATGTGCTGATAAGTTCGAAGAATATTTTTTTGTCAAATTTGTACAAAACATTAAACTACATTACCATCCATGTTTTCATGTTTGTTTAGAGATTTCTTGCTAGTGCAAGATATTTTGCATATTCGTTTTTTATCATGACTGAACTCCGTGTTTTTTTAGCATGGAAACTGAAGTTGGTATGACATGGAATGTGTTCTGTTATCAACTTAAATTACAAACATAAAGTCCCTTAAGTCTTAAAAATGCCATATTTTCATATCCAGCATATAGCTGGGACAGTGTGGCCAGAATACACAGCTGTATGCATCAGTTTTTTGTTTTTATCCATTTTTGTTGTTTTTCGGAAAAATAATCTCTTATGAAAATCTTAGATATATTTCGAAATCTATGAATGGTGTTTTACATTTTCAAATATTCTAATATTTTCTTGCACATATACCATATAAAACAGTTAAAAGTAGTCTTGAACAAGATCCTTCCACTTTCATGGGGAATGATTTAGAAAACATGGTTTTTTAATTCAAATTTTTCTTTTTTGAGTTTAATATTTGTGTGATGGGTTAAAGTCTAATCCATTTTGGTGTATTGTTTTTGTAAGAAGCACGCCACAATGGTTTTGAAGACATTGTATCTACTATCCTTTTTTTGCTTAAGTATTGAGGGTTCTTTTGGGGCCCTATCTTGTGAAATATATGTCTATTACTTATTTGTAGTTACCAGTTTGTTATCTATGAAAATAGCGAACATTCCGGGATAGATTGATACAATAAGGTCTAAAACAGACTAGGCCAAGAGACTTCAAAAAACTAATTGAGGGCAATATTCAAGAACCTGAAAAGCCAAAAAATCAGGTAGCAAACATTTCATCACATACACCCCATGGTGCAACCTTGCCACTTGCAGCATCAGCTCACCTGTCTATTTCATGTATGTAAGATTTGGTTGTGGAATTAGTCACCCAAGATCAAGGAGCTTCAGTGAAAGCACAAAAGAGACCTAAACTGAGAGATTCTATCAAATGATGCAAATATATAATGATTTTAGATTAGATTGCTCAAATGAGAGTTGCAAGTGGGCACATTTAGGATACACCATTAAGAGATGTGAATGTACAACAAATGTGTGATAATAGTAGATATAGTCAAATGTGTGCACAGCATCTCCACAAAGTAGGAAATCACAAGTCACATGATATCTATGTAATCATGCTTATCCTATCCTAGGTGCATATAAGGCAATAAAGTAATTAACTAAATGCAAAAATAAAATAATGGACCAACAATGTAAAGCATGATGAAACACACACACTTATACTGAGAGGTGGGGTGAATTAGTATAAGCCAATCTTTTACCAATTCAAACTTTAATAATCACAATGAAGCAATTACAAAAATACCCACACATAAGAGACGCATGATTTTATGTGAAAACCTTTATGAGAGAAAACCATGGAAAATAATTGCTTGTATAAAACCTTCTTGCAAATTTCGTAGGCACCAACCCACTAGAGACACCAATCCCCACCACTAAGCACCAACCCAACAAGAGACACCAATCTCCTCTAATGAGAGGCTCCAACCTCCTGATCTCCTCAATTAAGAGGCACCAACCTCCAAACAAATAATATGATGATAATATGAATCTTCTTCTTGGATCTGCTTTAATTCTCTTTTACCAATCTACTCACGACTTTATCAAAAACTGCCTTAATATCTGCTCACAAATCTGGAATCTATATACTCATAAATATGCAATATTGTAATGTCCCCATTTTCGACCATGTCAGCATTGAATGTAGCTATGGCTTTTTCGATGATCATTAGTTGTGCCAGAAGGGATATCTGATTTTTCCAAGGAGCTCTGGAGTATTTTGGCACCATCAAATGTCATCTTTGATCGAGATTTTGTATTTTCTGCAGTTTCAGTTGTTGGTGCGGGAAATATTTAATAAATAAATAATTAATTAAGTTGTCGAAAAGGCATAAAGTTAAAGGCAACTTAAATTAATTATTTTAATTATTAAGTAAAAGTGACTAATGTCCAGAAAAGTTAAATATTTAAATAAAATCACTTTGAGGGCAACGTAAAGTATAAAGTGGAATTGGAAGCTCATTTTGGGGGATGCTTGGTTTATTTTCATCTAAGTGGATGTTGGAGAGCTTCTTGTGGAGTCGAAACCCTAGGACGAAAACCCTAAGGGTGAACTAGTTTCGGTAGTGGAAGAACTATCCTAGTTGGTTGCTGAAGAGATCATTCAGATTTATTGCTTGATAGCGATTGCAACTTTGGAAATTCATGAAGTCTTGTGCCAAGATGAATTTCTTGACTTTGAAGAAAAACGGTGAAGGACAAGAGAGGTATGCATAAAATATTCATATCAGATACACTCCCAAGAATCCTTACCTTTTTAGTATTTTAAGCATGATATTCAGTATTGACAGAGCTGTACAAAGTGGCCTCTTATAGTAAGTGTGGTTTAGAGATAGTATTATTACTGTGCCAAATAATAGAATATCGGTGGCTATTTTGTAAAGAGGAATTAGATGAATTTCAAAGATATTTATATGGATATTCATATGAAGATATTTAAAGAGGTGGAATAAGTGATCTCTTCAGCTAAGTCGAGGCAAACACTCTACTATCCTTTTTTTCTACTTAACGTGGTTAGCTGCTTTGCATTTTGAGAGCCGTGTTTTATTTGTGTGGATAGTATGAGTTAAAAAGGGGAATCAAAAGCTTTTGTCCAGCGGTCAGAATTGTGAGATAATCGTTGAGCAAGGAATTGTGCGGTATATCCTTCAAAATATTAAATTCATCTTCAAAAAGGCTGACACAAGGATATTTTTGTGGGTCGCACGCCTCAAGGAAGTCAATTTGGAAGATAGGTGCCGCCATACAATTTGGAGCATGACGTGGCCATTTGAGAGAGAGTCGTGGCTTTAGGATAATGCGAGGGGCTTTGGAGACTATGGTTGCTGGTTGGAGACTTCCACTTCCATAGGAAGTCATGCTAATTGCTGGTTGGATATGTAGATATTGCGAAGGGTGTGAGGATGTGTTTAAAGGCGTAGTTGGTGGGAAGATATCTACCACAGGTTATATTGTATATTTGTTGCTGACACTTTAGGAGCTACAACTGTAATCAACAGATAAATTTTATAAATATATCTTTGTTATCATTTCATGTTATAGTGCTGGAAACAAAATTATTTGAGGAAGTGTTTTAATGGTTCAATGTTTAAAGTTTATGAATTAAAATTTTAAGTGCTACATTTCATTAAGCAAACTGTCCAAACAATATCCAAACTGGAACTTCACTGCAATGCAATATTTAAATTATTGAATCAAATAACTGTCAGTGAACAGTGAATAGGAAAATTTGATTAAATCTAGCATGGTATATTGTAGAGAACCTTATAGAGGCAAACTGTTTGACGAAATGTTTGTTCATACAAAGTCTTGATATTGAAATTTTTTTTGCAGGGTAATTTAGCCCGGTATATTTCAAATATAGTCTTCAATATTTATGCTTATAGAACTGCCACGATCTTGCTTTTAGATCTGCTATAACTTTTATTTAAATCTGTAAATGTAATCAAACCTTTCTCAGATAGGATCCTAATATACTAAGGAAAAACTAAGATCAGAAATTCTGTGTAATATAAATCTATGTCAAAATGTATTTTCTAGAATTCTTACTCAGTATAATTTCCAGATTTCTGTTTATAGACGAATGTACTGAATGCAGAACATTAATTGATTTCGATGATGCATTCACTATTTTGGATTCCTATTTGTATGTATATAGCCAAGCCGCAAGGGATGTGTTCCTTGAGAGGACGTGTCTCCACATGTGGAGACACGTCCGCTCAAAGGGCGTGCGGACCTTCTCTACAACCGGTTGTTAGTTAGTTTGACTATCTTAACATATCTATCCCCTCACACATGGCGGATATCACTCATAGGAATTCCGATTTGATTTCAATGTTAGATTCGAAAATCATTTATTAAAAATTCGATTTTATACGTGCATTATAAATTTCAAATTTACTTATTAGAGATATTAAATATGAAGAGCAATTTATCAAATATATAATAATGAAGGTGTTTTATAACGATCATAGTTATATATCTGATCGAAGCTACAATTCATCAACAAAATCTGCTCCATATTCAAATGATATTCAATAATTGCTTGCCTTCAAATGAACTCTAAGATCTCCTTAAATATTTTCTCCAAGAGGGGTGAATTTATGAAGCAACACACAATTTGAAATGGATGGATCTCTTCTTTTTAAATACACCCTTTCACCTTTTCCTTGAGTGCCTTAATAGAGGTCGGCCCCTATTTTGATTTATTTCTTTTACATTCCCAAGAGGGGCGCCAACCTAGAGGGAGTCACAAATATTTATTTTATTTTAAATTTTACTCCAATGTATCGCCACCAAATTTCAACCACGAACTCCTTCCTCGACCTTTGACATGAATGACAACGATTTTGCAACGAAGAAATTTCCTCAACTCCTTGCTGCCCCCAACTCAACATTGAACCTAAGTTACCAGGTCCTCCTATTTACGCCCCCTGTGCCTGACAAAATTCGTTGTGGGTTCTAGTTTGGTCCTAGTTCGCTGTGGGTTCGACTAGGGTTCCTCCCTGGGCCCTCGGGTTCTCTGTTGGTCCTTCATAGAAGGACCCATAAAGAACTTGAGGGCCCAGGGAGGAACCTTGGTCTGCGAAGGACCCACAGAGAACCCGAGGGGGAGGAACCCTGGTCGAACCCACAACGAACCTGCACGTACCTTGTTACTTCTGAAGAGTTCAGTTTCAACTCAGGTACTAAGAAAGACACAATAAGTTGATAGTGGTTCATATTACATTCACATATAGACCAAAAGCTTATCATGCATCCCAATCAGAAGAATGTAAGGCATGTTCTAATTATATCTTTGTAATAGTGAACATGGCTCACTATATAATGTTGGCCAACTATTAGCTCTAATGTTTGTCTATATGCCAATAATGAATGGTCGTGTCTTAATTTTTGGTTAGTTGAAGAAGTTTGTTGGTTAACTTCCCCTATTTATGGTTGTTGATGAATTGTAGCTTCGATCAGATATATAACTATGATTGTTATAAAACACCTTCATTATTATATATATGATAAATTGCTCTTCATATTTAATATCTCTAATAAGTAAATTCAAAATTTATAATGCATGTATAAAATCGAATTTTTAATAAATGATTTTCGAATTTCACATTGAAATCAAATCGGAATTCCTATGAGTGATATCCGCCATGTGTGAGGGGATAGATATGTTAAGTTAGTCAAACTAATTAACAACCGGTTGTAGAGAAGGTCCGCACGCCCAAAGGGACATGCCCTTTGAGCGGACGTGTCTCCACATGTGGAGAGACGTCCTCTCAAGGGACGCATCCCTTGAGGCTTGGCTATTGAAATATTCCGAACCAATTTTTTTTTGTTTTTTCAATTGCAAATTACAAACAAATGCACCCGTGAAGGTTAGCTCTAAACCAAAACGATGCTAAAGCAACTCTAACCAGAATGTACACTAGGATCCCGATGAGGGCAAGGCGTGAGCATTGGTCAGAGGATTTGAATGCCGAAACAGAGCTGGAAGGAACTCTAACCAAGGATGGCGCCAATGATGGCGAGCATATGGTCAGAGGGTCTTAATTGAAATGCTTATACAAGAACTCTAACCAAGGATGCGCCGGCGAACGACGAGCATGTGGTCAGAGGGTCCCTACCATCTAATATACTGAAAGCAAACTCAACACCAAGTATGTGCTACCCAATTCCAGTATGGAAATGAGGCGACCATATGGCGGAGATCAAAGGAATACAATTGCGATTACAGAAAGTAAAGTAAGACTAAGAGAAGTGCTGACAGTACTACTGTTCAGCTTACAATGAAATATATAATGCCTGCAAGATCAAGTATTAGAGCTCTTCAATTTGCTGCAACAATAAGGAATCTTTCACAAAGCCTTTAATGATTTCCTAACACCAATCCAAGAAGGAGAATGCAGATTTCCTCAAATCTGTTATGACAGACCTACACTTTAAATTATATAACCAGCATGCCTGTAACCCACTAAATTGCTCATATATCACTCAAAACTGATCCAAATGACTTCAAGTTTGATGCAATAGACCTTCAAAAAGATGGCGCCTAGTTTAGTAATAAGAAATGGCAACTGAAAGTGGTTATTAATTACTGGCATGAATCCCAAGACACCCCAGAAAGTACGGCCTTCAAGGAATGACGAATTTGCTTTATAAAATCATAAACTTCATATTAAAATCTGCAAATATTCATGAAGAGTCGCCTCCAACAGGGAAACACAATGAGACAATACCCAGAACGATTCTTTTTGTATTTTTTGACTTATGAATAAAAAGACAATCTGCTGTAATGAAAATGCAACTCCAGAATTTCACTAAAATGCAAATAAGTTCTACAAAACCACACAATGAATTACAATGCAGAAATCCACTACAAATCACTCAACACTAAACTACTTCACCACTAGTCACTATCTTTCAAGCGAGAAGCAATGCCAAGCTAGGAGGCTTTCATTCCTCGAAGCAATCCCAAAGCCAATCCGGCAGCATAACATTTTTGTAGACAAAAGATGCTGAAAAGATAACCAATGGCTTCCTTTTATAATTTCCAGATGACTCTTCTCGAAACCCTAATCTTCTTTGTTGAGTCAAACCCTAATCCTCCAATAGATGGCATCCCACTTTTCCAAGCAAAATTTGACTTTTAATATAAACTTTATTTCTTCCTTGAAGTTGGCGCCCAACTTTAGCTTGGATTAAATCTTTTAATAATATTACTTTCCTCAATGAGGCGCCTACCCATAAAGAACATCTTTTAAAAACAACTTAAAGTGAAGTTGCTAGGCCAAGGGGTCAATGTTAAAATATAACATTAAAACATGACTTAATTAAAATAATTTGACTTATCTCTCCAGTTATGCCCCAAAGCCAAAAATGAGTAAGCCAACTGATCTGTTTGAAGTAGAAAGCCGACTGTGCCAAAGCCAACAGGACCACTGCCAAAAATAGAATTTACTAAAAATAGTAAATTCCTGAAAATGCTTAGAACGCCAGGAAAACATATCACTGCGAAGCTCTCTGAAAACCCAGAAAGAATCCGCCATTGAATCAACCACCCTCAAGCAAGAGCATCCTTCAAAACAAGAAACCCTAATTTTACCTTCGGACAAGCCTACGGGTCTCCAGAATAGGACAACGGTCAACTGGAAAGATCATGCTCGAGAAGGGGACATTACAGCTATCTACATACAAATAGGAATCCAAAACAGTGAATGCATCATCGAAATCAATTAATGTTCTACATTCAGTACATTCGTCTATACACAAAAATCTAGAAATTATATTGAGTAAGAATTCTGGAAAATACATTTTGACATAGATTTATATTACACAGAATTTCTGATCTTAGTATTTTCTTAGTATATTAGGATCCTATCTGAGAAAGGTTTGATTACATTTACATGGTATCAGAGCCAGGTTGTGTGAATCCAAATCAAATCTAAAATCAGATTGCTCAAAGAATTCGTATTTTCTAAAAATCGAATTCACATCACATTCTTCATAATGTCAACTATGATCAGATTCGAAGATCATCAGATTCGAAGATCGTCTTGTGGGAGCAGATAACTTTACATCATGGAAATTTAGAATCATGATGATCCTAAAAGAGAATAAACTAGACTAACTTTGGACAGAAAATAAAAAGGAACCTGAGGCTGAACCTGAGAAAAGTCAATGGATTGAAAACAATGAAAGAGCCATGAAAATCCATGTAGATGCAGTGAGGGATCATATAGTGCCTATCTTAGCAAAACATGAAACTGCATACCATATGTACAAATCTCTTGAGAGTACTTATGAGATCAACAACACCTGTAGGACTCTAGCATTAAAACGGCAAATCAACAATGCTCAAATAAACAAAGGAAAGTCCATTAATGCATACTTCATGAGGATTACTGAACTTAGGGATCAATTATCCACAATTGGATATCAAATTGACAACAAAGAGCTAACCCTAATTGCACTAGGAGGACTACCAAACTCATGGGAGTCATTTGTTCAAGGAGTAAGTGCAAGATCTAAACTCCCTAAATTTGATAGGCTAAGAACTGACTACCTTCAAAAAGAAACAAAACTCTTCACTAAGGAAAATAAACAGAAGAACATAGATGAAGACATTCATGTACTCAACACAATGTCTAATAAAAGGAACAAGAAAAACTCCTACAAGAGAGGATATTTTAAAAGAAAGAGAAATTCCAATGGAAAGGAATCTTTTAAAAAGAAAGACATCTCTCAAGTGCAATGCTTTAGATGTGATCAATATGGTCACTATGCAATGAAGTGCCCTGACAGATCTAAACAACAAGCATCTTTTGCCAAAGTAGGAAAGACAAATTCAGATCATGAATCTGAAGACCTTGTGTTCTAAAAGGACAAATGGACATAGAGTTACCCTTATGGATGGGAAAATTCTAGCATGGTCTAAAACCCAACTATTAAGTAAAACAATTGGTGTAAGACAAGGGTACCTTTACAAACTATGCACCTAAGTCTAAAACCATCCCATGGAGGAACTTGTAAAGGTTGTGTCTTAGGAAAGAAAATAAAACCTTAAAGGCGAATAATAGAAACCTACACCTCTAAAATTTAAGGAATTCTGCATGAGTGTTGGAATTAAGAGGGAGTTCACAAGTTGCTTGACCTAAACATTAAAACCATTCAAGAGGGCAAGAAGTTCTAGTGAGATAGAAACCTACTCCCCTAGAATACCTGAAGAGGAACCTACTCCTAAGATTTAGAGGGAGCATCCTAAGGAAATGCCACATGAACTACCTTCTAAATCAGATGAGGATACAAATGACATCGGCAAAAAGAGACCACTTTGGGCAAGGAAGATGATCAAAGAAGCAGAGGATCATGCAGCACCTAAAGGAATGTTCGGGGAGAGTAAAAGACCCAAACGGTTCTCTAGCTATGTTGCCTTAATGAACAACATCATAAACTTTGAACCTGCCAGTGTTACAGAAGCCTTTAGACATCAAGCTTGGAAGGATGCAATGACAGAGGAATATCAGTCCATCCTAAAGAATGATGTATGGGATATAGTGCCTAGACCAAAAGAGAAATCTGTTGTCTCTTTTGAATGGCTCTTCAAAATCAAACATGCTGCTGATGGCAGTATAGAAAAACATAAAGCACGTTTTTGTGGCTAAGAGGTTTTTTTTTTTTTCCTCAAATAGAAGGCATTGATTATGAAGAAACATTTGCACCTGTTGCCCGTTACACATCAGTGAGAGCAGTATTAGCCATTGCAGCAGCTAAAGGTTGGAAGATCCATCAAATGGATGTGAAAACTGCCTTCCTGAATGGAACCATTGAAGAGGAAGTCTACCTGGAACAGCCTGAAGGTTTTGTGATACATAAATCTAACTCACATGTGTGTAGGCTGAAGAAAACTCTCTATGGACTTAAATAGGCTCCCAGGGTCTGGTATGAAAGAATTGACAACTATCTCTTGCGATTAGGATTTTCCAAACATGATGCTGACTCGAATCTCTACTTCAAAGTAATCAAAGGTGATATGCTTATAATTATTTATATATTGATGACCTGTTGATAATAGGAGAAGATCACCTCATTACTCAAGGGAAACAGGATCTAATTTCTGAATTTGACATGAAAGACTTGGGTATTCTACACTACTTCCTCGGTTTGGAAGTATGGCAGAAATCAGAAGGCATCATACTAAACCAAGGGAAGTATACTATTGACATTTTGAAAAGATTTGGAATGTTGGACTGTAGACCGATGTCTACACCTATGGAAACCAACCTTCACAAATTGAAAGAAGCAGCAGCAGAATCCAAATGTGCAGATCCAACCCTTTACAGACAGATGATTGGATCCCTGATGTATCTGGTTAACACCAGACCTGATATTTGCTATTCAGTTAATGTTCTCAGCCAGTTCATGTGTGAACCAAAGGAAATTCACTTAATGGCTGTGAAACATATCTTGAGATATCTTCAAGGCACTATTGGATATGGTCTTCTTTACAAGAATGATCAACTAGATCTTCATGGGTACTCTGATTCAGATTGAGCTGGAAGTGTAACTGATCGGAAAAGCACATTAGGATGTTGCTTCAGTTTAGGATCGGCTATGATCTCCTGGATTTGCAGGAAACAATCTTCAGTTGCATAGAACTCAACGGAAGCTGAATACATTGCAGCCTCAATGGGAGCAAGAGAAGCATTGTGGCTTCGTAAATTGCTTGTGGGACTCTCAGGTGAGCCCCTGAATCCTACAATTATTCATTGTGATAATCAGAGTTGCATAAAACTCTCTGTGAATCTTGTCTTTCATGACAACTCTAAGCACATTGAGATCCCCTATCATTATGTAAGAGATATGGTGGAAAGGAAAGTGATTTAGTTGGAGTATATTAGTACAAATGATCAAACTGTAGACATTCTCACCAAGCCTCTCTTCCGGATCAAGGTAGAGCACTTCAGGAAGAAACTTGGTATGGTTGAAATGTAATTTGTTATTTATGTTTGAAATACAAATTGTTTATAAGTTGTACTAATATATAAAGATGTTTAATGTGTAAACTCTTTTGTCATGTGTGTGACTCCATGACTTTTTGGGCCTACTCCCCTTGTGTACATTATCGAAAGGTGATGATCTTTCTGATAATGAACACTTGTATTTGACATTGTAAAGTGACGACTCTACAATGATGAACTAGCATGATAGATATCATGTGACTTGATATCTGTGGACATGTCATGATCGTATCTCTTGGACACCTTGATGGATATCATGAGACTTGATATATGAAGATCATTGTGATCCTTTAAGAGATAATCATGGTGGATATTTATATCCGTGGATATGCCATGAATTATGGTAGACATCATGTGACTTGATGTCAGTGCACATACCATAATAATGAAGATGTTTTATGGAGAATATCATGTGACTTGACACTTTCAGAAGCATACCATATCTTCTGATATCATGAGTTAGGTGATATCACTTTTGGAAGTTATCCTCCCTTGTTAAAGAGGGAGAGTTGAATAATGAAGATGTGTTATGAAGAATGTCATGTGACTTGACAACATTGAGAAAGCATATCATATCTTCGATATCATGTGTGAAGGTGATATTGTGACTTATTTGATTTGAAATATCTTCCCTAGCTAAGAGGGAGTGTTGATGAATTGTAGCTTTGATCAGATATATAATTATGATTGTTATAAAACACCTTGATTATTATATATATGATAAATTGCTCTTCATATTTAATATCTCTAATAATTAAATTCGAAATTTATAATGCATGTATACAATCGAATTTTTAGTAAATGATTTTCGAATTTCACATTGAAATCAAATCGGAATTCCTATGAGTGATAACCGCCATGTGTGAGGGGATAGATATGTTAAGTTAGTCAAACTAATTAACAACCGGTTGTAGAGAAGGTCCGCACGCCTAAAGCGACACACCCTTTGAGTGGACGTGTCTCCACATGTGGAGACACGTCCTCTCAAGGGACGCATCCCTTGAGGCTAGGCTATCTACATACAAATAAGAATCCAAAACAGTGAATGCGTCATCGAAATCAATTAATGTTCTGCATTCAATACATTCGTCTATAAACAGAAATCTGGAAATTATATTGAGTAAGAATTCTGGAAAATACATTTTGACATAGATTTATATTACACAGAATTTTTGATCTTAGTTTTTTCTTAGTATATTAGGATCCTATCTGAGAAAGGTTTGATTACATTTACAATGGTTGTGTCTATGACATTTTCAAATAATTCTCTTTTTCTATTCTTTTTAATGCCATTGCTATAGTTGTCTCAAGTATACTAGCATATTATACAATTTTGTGGAGAGAAAGTCCAAGAGTTATATCTGTTATCATGATTTCTTTAACTAAGTTGTGTATGTTTCTCCATTCATCCTCTAATTCACTATACTAAAATTTGGTAGTTTTGTTGCTATAGATTTGGGTTAAACAAACCAAAGGCTATTGACAATAGATATTTGAAGACCAATAAAAGCAAAGATACATGGGCCAGAGTGTAAACAAAAGAGAGAAGAAATGAGTTTAGCTTTTTTGTCGAATATAGCAATCCAGAAGTGCATCAAACAAGATGCGCATTTCAACAAAGTTACCCACAATATCATCAACGAAACTTATACTGAAGAACAAAAACAAGCATTAGATGATGAGGAAGAGATTAAATCACCAATGGTTTATGGTTTATGAGTCTATGACATTATGCTTATAATTTATATATTATACAATATAAAATATATATATATATACTCGTACCCAAGGAAAAAATTACCGTATTGCCGGTGAAATAACCCCATTAGTTTTTTTTTGAGATTTTCACATAGAAATTGCACCCATTAAGGCTAGCCCAATAATCAAAACCAGCTGAATGAGAAACCTTCACTTTCTGATCACCAAGATCCCGATGTGGGTGAGGTGAGAGCATATAGTGCAAGGGGGTCGTTAGCAATAAACTTGAAATGAAGATGCAATGCTGTAGGCGACTGCCAACCATTTTAAGAAGTAAATGCTGAAAGTAAAGTAGGCGGATAACCGGCGATGAAAGCTCAACCACTTATTTAGTGGGAGCGAGAACTACAACTAAATGTTGAAAGTAAACACTCGACCACTTATTCAGCGGGAGTGGGAAATTACAAAGTTATAAAATGCTGAAAGTAAATAGTTGATCAGTACTACTGAACCGGCCTTACATTATGCCTTCTTTTACAATGACTTTTATGATAAAATGATACTCTAATCAAACTAAAGGAGCTGCAATATTCCTTGCGTCAATTATGAATGAAAATGCTAAGGAAATATATCAGATTATTACAATAACCAAGTCTGATATACAAAACCAGCAAACTGAAAACACAAACCAGCAAGTAAAGAGATCACTAGAATGTTCATATCTCCATCAAAACAGCTCCAAACTTCATCAAACCAAGTGCCAAAGAACAATGGAGATTAGGTGTCCAATATGCAAGAGACAAACACCTCCAAAAATAATTCAATATGATGGTACGCTTCCCAATACAACAGACCAACAAGGGGTGGCCTCTAGAAGGGGTCAACTAGCTCTAATAAGTCAACCACTTTTTATTAAAATTTGAAAACTCATGAGAAGGGGCACCCAAAGCCTAGAAAGACAATGAGCCAATTCCCAGAACTAGCAAAAATTCCCACAAGGAGCTATACATGAAAATAAGCTACAGCCATTCATGAACCAACAAACTTAAATTAGAAAATATCCACAAAACCTTCGACAATGACACTCAATCTGCAACTCCGAATTGAAGAAGCAGTCACACTTAGCTAGGTGTTATCTTTCAAACACGAAATTGATAATTTTCTAGGAGGTATGCGTTCCTTGAAGCCAAAGGTCTAAAATCATTTCAGCAGCACTTCATTGTAGTAGAAAATGGATGCCAAATGACTGAGCAAAGCCCCTCTTAAATAGAACTCTGGGGTGACCTTTCAACTTCTACCTTTTCCCTCCAAAAGGGACGCCCAAGCTTGCTTGAAATAAATTAATTTTAAAACACTTATCACTCCTTCATTCTAGGCGTCCAAGGCACAAGGATAAATATTTAACTTTTGAAATATTAAATTTCCTCTCAATGAGGCGCCCACCCTCAAAACCCCACCTTTAAAAACAACATCAAGTCATTAAACTAGGCCAAGGGGCCCAAAGACAATAATAAAATATTAAAATAACTTAGTGAACCCTCAAATGCCAAAATGAGCTAAAGAGTGCCAAGGACCAAAATACTCGTTCTACTTTGCCCAAAATAGAAACCACTTTGAACTGCTGAACGACTACCAACCGGAGCACTGCCAAAAATAGAAGTTACTAAAAATAGCATACTGCCAAAAATAGTAAGTTGTTCCAAACTCATTTTAATCACAATCCGAGCAACTGTCGAAACTTACTAAAAATAGTAAGTGTGGAAAAATTGCCTGATTTAGATGCATTTTATACCATAACGAAGATTTCTGAAAACCCAAAAAGAACAGAATCCAAATCACAAAACTCCAACATGCAAACCCCTGAAAACATCAAAAACCTCCAATGAGATGGAAACCCTAATTTTGCCTCTGACGAGCTTACGGGCATCTAGAATAGGCTGAAGGGCAACAAAACTGCTCACTACTGAGAAAGGGACATTACAGTCCGCCCTCCTCGAGATTTCTTGTCCTCAAGCAACCACAAGTTTGGATGCTGCAAAATGTGTTCAACTTCCCATTTAGCATCCTCGATTGGCAAGTTCCTCCATTTCACCGAGTACTCTTTGATTGTTTTTCTCCTCAAAGAACGCTCTCTAACATCAATGATCTCCTCAAGAATCAACACCAACTATCCTTCCTTGTCCAATTGAGGTAACTCTGAAGTAGCAGCAACAATGTACCCAAGTGCCCTTTTGTGGCGTGACACATGAAAGACATTGTGCACCTTGCTACTAGCTGGAAGCTCTAACTCATAAGCCACTTCACCGATCCGCCTGATGACTCTAAAAGGGCCATAGAATCGTGGCTTAAGCTTTTCTGCTCCACTCTTCTTGAGAGTAGACTGTCTATAGGGTTGAAGCCTTAAATAGACCATGTCTCCAACCTTGAATGTATGCTCAACACGCTGCTGGTCAACGTATAGATTTTCTTGATTCTGAGCATGGTGTAGATTATCCTTCAACGATCTCAAGATGTCTTGACTTTGCTGCAACATATCCTTCGCTTGAGGAGCTCTACTATCACCAAAAACCAAGTCTACGAAGCTAGGAGCTTTGTAACCATAAAGAGCTATGAATGGAGACATCTTTATTGACATGTGGTAGGAAAAGTTGTAACAATACTCTTCCAAACACCAAACACCAAACACCAAGTATACGAAGCCAGGAGCTTCGTAACCTTAAAGGGCCACGAATGGAGACATCTTTATTGACATATGGTAGGAGAAGTTGTAACAATACTCTCCCAAATGAAGCCATTTTACCCATGCTTTTTGCTGCCCCGACACATAATTTCTGAGGTAGCCTTCTAACCATTTATTCACTATCTCTAATTGGCCATCCGTTTGTGGGTGATAACTTGTGTTCGGAGTGAGCATTGTACCACCCAATCTGAAATTTTTTTGCCAAAATGCACTTAGGAAGTTGTTGTCCCTATCACTAACAATGTTTTGTGGCAACCCATGCAAATGAAACACTTCTCTGAAGAGCAATCAACTACTTGAGTTGCTATAAATGAGCTAGTGATGGAAAAATAATGAGTAAACTTTGACAATCTGTCATCCACAACATAGATGCAATCTCTCCCTTGCACTTTTGGCAACCCCGTGATGAAATCCATCGCAATGCTTTTCCATTTCTGATTGGGAATAGGTAGAGGTTGCAATAGACCAGCTAGAAAAGTGTGCTCATTTTTATTCATTTCACAAGTTTGACACTCTGTTATGTAGCATGAGAGTTCATCTTTCAACCCTTTGCATGAAAATCGTCCACGAACCTGCTTGTATTTCTTGAAATATTCCTGATGACCAACAAGAAGAATGTCCATGGAAAGACTGCAAAATCTTCTTCTTAAGCTTGGATTCTGGCACCAAAATATTCTTCCTTTATACTAAATCAATCCATCAACCAATTGATATCTTTCATCTTGCAAATGACCCTCGATAATGTTGGTTGCAAACTGATTTTTGGCATAACCTGCAACAATTTGCTCCTTCCAATTTGCAGTAAGCTTAGCCAAGGAATTCAAATAAGGTCTTCTTGAAGGAGCATTGGCCATTGTTATTTTTTCCTTTGACATACTCAATGTCAAAGTCGTAAGCTTGGAGCTTACTCACCCATTTCTGCTGCCTTTCATTCAAATCTCTTTGATGCATGAAGTGCTTGAGATTGTTATGATCAGTTTTCACCACAAACTTGCTTTCCACCAAGTATTGTTTGAACTTGGCTAATGCGTTCATGATTGCAAGCATCTCCTTGTCATAGATTGAGTATGTTCTTTCAGATCCTCTCAATTTTATACTCTCGAAGACAATGGAATGTTTGTCTTGCATAAGAACAACCCCAACTCCTTCACTTGAAGCATCGCACTGCAATTCAAACGTCTTGATGAAGTCCGGTAGAGCCAACATTGGACAAGAGCTCATGATTTGCTTGAACTTATCAAACACTACTTGTGCCTTATCTATCCATAGGAAAGCTCCCTTCTTGGTAAGATTAGTGAGGGGGGTTGCCATCTGAGAATACCCCTTCACAAACGTTCTATAGAAGCCAAACAACCCCAAAAACCCCTTCAAATGTGACACATTCTTTGGAGGAGGCCAATCTAGGATTGCTTTGATATTTTCTGGATCAACTCTAACATCTTTAGAGCTGATAATGTGACCAAGATAGATTAGCTCTGTCATCCCAAATTCACATTTTGATTCCTTTGCAAATAGACACTTCGCTTCCAAAATACTTAGCATTTCGTCCAAGTTCTTGAGATGCTTTTCCCACGATTTGCTGAATATGAGAATATCGTCGAAGAAGATGAGCACAAACTTTCGCAATTGCTGCCTAAAGATCTTGTTCATGCAAGACTGGAAAGTTGTAGGCGCATTCGTCAATCCAAATGGCATGACAAGAAATTCATAATGCCCAAAATGACATCAAAAGGCAGTTTTCTCAATATCTGACTCCCTCATTCTTATCTGGTGGTATTCTGATCTGAGATCAATCTTAGAGAAATACATGGCTCTATGTAGCTCATCAATGAGCTCATCTATCCTAAGAATAGGGTATTGGTTTTAATTGTCTTTTGATTTAACGCACGGTAATCAACACACATGCGCATTGTGCCATCTTTCTTTTTGACCAGCACCAGTGTTGAAGTGAAGGGACTCTTGCTTGGGCAAATATGACCCATATCCAAGAGTTCTTTGATAGCCTTAATTTCATCAATCTGCTTCTTGGGGTAGCGGTAAGGAGTTGTGATAATTGGCTTTGGACCTTCTTTGAGTTCTATCACATGCTCACATCCTCTTTCAGGAGGTCTCCCAAGAGGTATACTACCAAAGACTTTGGTCTTCTTAGTGATCTAGGCTTGAATATTAGGATGATAGTGCCTCTTATCTTCCACTGGATCAGCTGGTGATATCATGCACTCTGCTGCCCATTCTACTTGATCATGGCGAATCAGCCTTTCCATTCTCTTGAATGATAGAATGCGAGGGCCTCCATTTGACATCCTTCTCAACACTACCTTTTTTCCATCCGACTGAAACTTCAACTCCATTGTTTGCAAATTCAAGGTGATATCACCAAGAGATCGCAGCCATTGTATCCCAAGCACTGCATCGGTAGCACCAATGCCTATAACATAAAAATCATCCTTCACTTCATAATTGCCCAACTGCATGGAGAGGTTGGGAATTCTTCTATTGCAAGACAATGTGAATCCATTGACCACCATCACTTTGAAGCGTTCAAACTCCTCCGTCTTGAGGGCTCTCTTTGTTACCAATCCTTCGTCTACGAAGTTATGGGTTGCTCCAGTGTCAATTAGAGCAACAATTTGCTGCGAACCAATCACTCCATGAACTCGAAAAAACTCATTCTTTTGAAAGCTCGAGAATTGTGCTAAGGCACTACCTCCTCCAAGGTCTTTTGGTTCCTCTTCTGGAGCTTCTTCTTCATCACTACCTGTTGATTCATACTGCTGATCAGACATATCAGATTCTGATCCGGAATCGGAATAGGCCTCCATATGATTTGAATGACCCTTCCCATAACATATATGGCCTTTAACCCAAGGTTCATGGCATGTGTAACAAACTCCATCTTATTTCAACTTCTCACAGAGTTCATCAGACATCTTCTAAGGAAACTTCTTAGGCTGATTTGAAGAATGCTTCTTATCCTTTTTGTGACTAGAGGATTTGGACTGAAATTTTGGCTTTGGGGCTGCCAACTCTGTGCTTCTTGATTTCTTGATTGCTTCATCAAGAGTTGGTGGATCAAAGGCTTTGACCCAACCCTTCAATGGTTCCATCAATCCTTCAATAAACAACACAACAAGCCTCCTTTCTGTGATGTTGGGCACCATCACTGATAACCTTTGAAAATCAACACTATATGAGTCAAGCGAACCATGTTGCTTCAGCTGCGCCAACTCCTAGAATCTAACTTTAGGATCCTTGGTATCAAATCTTTCTATCAACTTGTTTGTGAACTCCTCATAGGTATGAATGAGATTATGGCCAAGAGTGACCAAACCATGATACCACCATTCGTGAGCAGCTCCGTCCAAATGTAAGGTGGCGAACTTGATGGCATCTTCTTCAGGCATCGGTCTAAGTGAGAGGTAGTTATCAAGGTTTTCACCCACGACCTTGCTGAACACTTATCAGTCCGATCAAAATGAGCCAAGGCAACTTTACCAATGACTTGATGATAATCCATCCTAGGAGCCATAGGAGCACGATAATCATTTCTTCCGCATCCTCTTCTCTTCTTTTGATTCATATATTGATCCAGTGATATGGCATCATGAATATCTACTGGAAGCGAGGCATACTCCATGTAGTTATATCTCACTTCATCCGCCAAAGACATCTTAGCTTTAGCTGGTGGTTCTTCCCTTGGAATGAAGTTCGGAATGATAGGTCTAGAGGCTGATCCTCTAGTAGTTACAACATGTTGACCAATAGTTCTCTCTCTTCCGTTGGTCTCTGAAGAGCTGTTCTCTTCAACATGATTCTGTTGAGGTTGGGACTAATTTTGAGTCACATGCTGATCCATTTTAGCTAGCAAGCGTGACATCATGTCCAACATGTTGTCAAACTTCCTTTCAGCTCTAGCTTCTCTATCCTCAATTGAACCTCTACCTCCTTCTGCCATGGTCTCAACTGCTTTACCACTCTCTCTCAAAGCCTTTGAAAAAGTCTCTGCGTCTGGAACTGGTGGATTCTGATTTTGAACTCTTGCTTGACCTCTGGTGTAGTATCTGACTTCTCTATCACTCATCTGACAACTGAAACTTTGATCTCACAAGATGGCAGGAACTTGGGCTCAGATAGCACTAAAATAACCCCCTTAGTTCTTTTTTGAAATTTTCACATACAAATTGCACTTGTTAAGGTTAGGCCAATAATCAAAACCAGTTGAATGGGAACCCTTCACTTTCTGATCACCAAGATCCCGATGTGGGTGAGGTAAGAGCATATGGTGCAGGGGGATCGTTAGCAATAAATTGGAAATGAAACTACAATGCTGTAGGCGGCTAGCTGACCATTTTGAGAAGTAAATGTTGAAAGTAAAGTAGGCGGATAACTGACGATGAAAGCTCAACCACTTATTCGGCGAGAGTGAGAACTACAAATTAAATGTTGAAAGTAAACACTCGACCACTTATTCAGCGGGAGTGGGAAATCACAAAGATATAAAATGCTGAAAGTAAATAGCTGATCAGTACTATTGAACCAGCCTTACAATATTCCTTCTTTTACAATGATTTTTATGATAAAATGATACTCTAATCAAACTAAAGGAGCTGCAATATTCCTTGCGACAATTATGAATGAAAATGCTAAGGAAATATAGCAGATTATTACAATAACCAGGTCTGATATACAAAACCAGCAAACTGAAAACACAAACCAGCAAGTAAGGAGATCGCTAGAATGTTCATATCTCCATCAAAACAGCTCCAAACTTCATCAAACCAAGTGCCAAAGAACAATGGAGATTAGGCATCCAATATGCAAGAGACAAACACCTCCAAAAAGCATTGAATATCATGGTACGATTCTAAATACAAGAGACCAACAAGGGGCAGCCTCTAGAAGGGGTCGACCAGCTCTAATAAATCAACCAGTTGTTATTAAATTCTGAAAACTCATGAGAAGGGGCACCCAAAGCCTAGAAAGGTAATGAGCCAATACCCAAAACTAGCAAAAATCCCCACAAGGAGCTATAAATAAAAAAAGCTACAGCCATACATGAACCAGCAACCTTAAATCAGAAAATAATCACAAAACCTTCAACAATGACGCTCAATCTGTAACTCTGAATTGAAGAAGTAGTCACACTCAGCTAGGTGTTATCTTTCAAACACGAAATTGATAATTTGCTAGTTGGTATCTGTTCCTCGAAGCCAAAAGTCTGAAATCATTTCAGCAACACTTCGTCGTAGTAGAAAGTAGATGCAAATGAATGAGCAAAGCCCCTCTTAAATAGAACTCTAGGGTGACCTTTCAACTTCCACCTTTTCCCTCCGAAAGGGATGCCCATGCTTGCTTGAAATGTTTTAATTTAAAAAAAAACACTTATTCCTCCTTCATTCTAGGCGTCCAAGGGACAAGGATAAATATTTAACTTTTGAAATATTAAATTACCTCTCAATGAGGTGTCCACCCAAAAAAACCCACTTTTGAAAACAACATCAAGTCATTAAACTAGGCCAAGGGGCCCAAAGACAATAATAAAATATTAAAATAACTTAATGAATCCTCAAATGCCAAAATGAGCCAAAGAGTGCCAAGGATCAAAATACTCGTTTTGCTCTGCCCAAAATAGAAACCACTTTGAATTGTTGATTGTTGCCAATCGGAGCATTGTCAAAAATAGAACATACTAAAAATAGCATATTGCTAAAAATAGTAAGTTGTTCCAAACTCATTTTAACCACAATCCGAGCAGCTGTCGAAACTTACTAAAAATAGTAAGTCCAAAAAATTTGCCTGATTTAGATGCATGCCATACCACTGCGAAGTTTTCTGAAAACCCAGAAATAATCCAAATCACAAAACTCCAACATGCGAACCGCTGAAAACACACAAAGCCTCTATACAACTGGGAACCCTAATTTTACCTTTGACGAGCTTATGGCCAACAGAACTGCTCACTGCTGCGAAGGGGACATTACAGCTGTTTGTTTTATGATCAGATATTCAAAACTTAGAAATGCAGCAAATAAGACAATGAACACAAAAAGATACCTTGGGAAAACCCTCCAACTCGAGGGAGAAAAACCCAACAAATATGTCTCTTATATATTGAAGTAATGAGAGCAGAAATCTGCTTACAACTCAGGCACTACACAATGCCGATTTTAATACAATGAATAATCGCACCTCTCCTAGATGCAAATACAAATGAATACGTTTTTTCTTGAAATCGATCTGCTGCTTAGGTGCAAACTTCCTCTATGAAAATGTGAATGAATAACTTAATCATGAACATGAATGGAGGATGTCATATATATACAAATAGAGAGGAGAGGTCGCACCCCGTCTTGGTGCAAAGTCGGCCACCAAGAAACACGTCTCTTATGAAGTGGTGCGATTATCAAGGAGAAGTTGGCCCATATAAAATAATAATAATAATTATTTATCATTAAGTGAAGCGCCTCTTCACTAAAGAGTATCAACAATAAATAAATAGCCATTAGGCTACATTTAATTTATTGTCTTATAGAAAATCGTGCCTGGAAGTAAGAAGCCCGCGGCTGTCAATAACATCAACACTCCCTCTCAGCTAGGGAGGAATACTTCCAGCTGTGCAAGACATATCACCTGATCGTGATGTCAACCACCATGGCTACTCCCATGTGTGGAAAAGAGCATATCACCTCATCGTGATATCAACCATCATGGCTACTCCCATGAATGGTATATGTGCACAAGTGCCCATCACGGAATCAATTAATGTGATGTCATCATCTCATCATGACGTTCACCATGGCTACTCCCAGAGGGTGGAAAGCACAAGTACAAGAAAATCATTAGGAACTCTCTCATGTGATGTTGTCATGGAGTCACACACATGACATGCACCTTGGCTACTCCCAGAGGGTGGAAACAGGGGCTTGCACCTCAAATCTCTCTCACAGAGAGAAATGCATTAAAGCAGATCATAGAAGATCACTGAAGCTGAGTCTCCCTCTCACCTAGGGCTTCATTCTCCACAATACCAAGCTTGTCTCAAAAGTACACAAACTTTACTCTGGAGAGGGGCTTGGTGAGAATGTCTGTTGTTTGCTCATTAGTGCTAATGTATTTCAATTGGATTGCTTTCCTCAATACCATATCTATGATAGAGTGGTATTTGATCTCAACATGTTTGGTTCTGTCATGAAACACTAGATTGACAAAAAGCTTCACACAACTTTGATTATCACAATGAATTATAGTTGGCTCCAATGATTGTCCAAACAATCCTGCAATGAGCTTCTGAAGCCACACTGCTTCTCGAGCTGCTACACATGCTGCAATATGCTCTGCCTCTATGGTGCTCAGTGCCATTGAAGACTACTTCCTGCTACACTAGGAGATCATCGCAGACGCCAAACTGAAACAACATCCAAAGGTGCTCTTCCGATCAGCAACACAACCTGCCCAATCAGAATCTATATAACCATGCAGCTTGAAGTCCACATTAAAAGAATATCTCAAGCCATACCCAACTGTGCCACACAAGTATCTCAGGATATGCTTCGTTGCAACTAGATGTATTTGCCTTGGTTAACACATGAATTGACTAAGTGCACTCATTGCATAGCAAATATCTGGTCTAGTATTGACTAGATACATCAATGATCCAATCAACTGCCTGTACATGTTGGGATCCACCAGATCTGAACTAGCTGCAACTTCCTTTAACTTTTGAAAATTGGTTTCCATAGGTGTAGACATGGATTTGCAATCCATCATACAAAATCTCTTTAGGATGTCTATTGTATACTTCCCTTGACTTAGAATGATCTCGTTAGGCCTTTGCCACACTTCTAAACCAAGGAAGTAATGCATGTACTTAAGATCCTTCATTTCAAATTCAGAAGCCAACTCTTTCTTGGATTTGTTAATGAGGTGTTCTTCTCCAGTAAGAAATAGATCATCAACATAGAGAACTAATATCAATGCTTCGCCATCAATTACCTTGAAGTATAGGTTTGAATCAACATCATTCTTGGAGAAGCCCAAGCTCAGGAGGTATCTATCAATTCTCTCATACCAAGCCCGAGGAGCTTGCTTAAGGCCATACAAAGCCTTCCTCAATCTGCAAACATGAGACTCCTTCCCATGAACCTCAAATCCATCAGGTTGCTCAATGTATACCTCTTCTTCAATCACACCATTTAGAAATGTTGTTTTCACGTCCATTTGGTGTAACTTCCATCCTTTAGTTGCTGCAATGGCAATGATAGTCTTGATGGATGTATAACGAGCAATTGGAGCAAATGTTTCCTCATAGTCTATTCCCTCTTTATGAGAGAACCCTCTAGCCAAAAATCTAGCCTTGTACTTTTCAATGCTTTCATCAGCCACATGCTTGATCTTAAAAAGCCACTTAGAAGATACAATAAATTTGTCTTCTGGTCAAGGTACAATGTTCGAAACATCTTTCTTGAGGATAGATTGATATTCTTCGTACATAGCATCTTTCTGCTTGATCTTAAAAGGCCACTTAGAAGATACAATAAATTTGTCTTCTGGTCTAGGTACAATGTTCGAAACATCTTTCTTGAGGATAGATTGATATTCTTCGTACATAGCATCTTTCCAAATTTGCTGACTTGAAGCTTCCTCAACACTGGAAGGCTTAGACTTAATCATTTGACTCATCAATGCAACATAGTTTGAAAACTTCTGAGGTCTTTTGCTTTCTTTGAATGTTCCTCTAGGGGCTGCAAACTTCTCTGCCTCCTGCATTGTTTTCCTGCCCATAGAGGTCTCTTCCGACCAATAACAATGTATGTTGGCCCATTAGTAGGTTCCAAAGGCTCAACTGGATCATCATCTTCTTTAGATTCAGTAGCCTCCCTTTGAATCTTAGGATGGTCAACTTCCATATGCTGAGGAGACTCTTGGTCTTCATAGTCTATCTCCGTGTGAGACCCTTTAGATCTCCTAAATGCAACATCTTCTTCAAATGGAACATCCCTGTTGATCTCGATCAGTTTCTGATCTGGAATGTAAATCCTGTAGGCTTTTGAAGACTCACGCTAGCCCAGAAATATTCCCTTCTTGCCAGATGGTTCCAACTTTGTTCGTTTTTCTTTAGGGACATGAGCATACATAGGACAAGCAAATATTCTCAAATGGCTGACTTCAGGCTTCACGCTTCTGAAAGCTTCTTCAGGAGTCATGTTCTCCAAGATACGATGTGGGCTTCGATTTAGAACATACACAGTTATCCTAGAAGCTTCGGCCCAAATGAAGATTTGTAGATCCTGATCATGAATCATGGCCTTAGCTGCTTCTATAGTAGATCTGTTCTTCCTTTCTGCTACATCGTTTTGTTGAGGATTGTAGAGAACGCAAAACTCCCTCTGAATTCTTGCTTCAACACAAAAGTTACGAAAGCTTCCAGAGATGTATTCTCCTCTATTGTTAGGTCTCAGAACTTTGATCCTCTTCTCGAACAAGTTTTCTACTTGAGCTTTGAATTCCTTGAATCTCTCAAGTACTTCCTCAGATTCTTTAGTCTTTTGGAAATAAATCCAAGTCTTTCTAGAGTAGTCATCAATGAAAATTACATGATACAAGAAACCACTCAAAGAAGTAATAGACTTTGGACCACACAAATTAGAATGAACAAGATCTAGAATGCATTTAGATCTACTTTCACTACTATGAAAGGGTCTTTTAGTATTCTTACTGAATGCGCATCCTCGGCAAGTACGTTCATGCTCCTGGCTGAGTTTAGGAATGCCCGTGACAATCTTCTCCATGGTTGGAAGCGCTCGGTAGTGAATGTGAGCAAGTCTTTTATGCCAAAGCTCACATGAACTTGATGTATCATGCAACAGGGCCTGTAGAGTATGCGTGGAAAGTCTGTAGAGAGATTCTTGCCAAACACCAATCACACTAGCTGAGTTGATGTTAGAGTTCTTTGGCCATGCAAGAACTTTTCCTTCAGAGAATGCTACTTGATATCCCTTATCTTCTAAGGCTGAAATTGAGACAAGGTTCCTCTTGATGCCTGGTACAAATAGTACATCACTCAACTACAAGGAGATGCCAAAATCTAAGAGAATAGTGGAGGTCCCAACACCTTTCATAGGATAACATGCATCATCTCCAATTATGACTTGAACACTTGAATCTATCATCACCAAATTTGAAAGATGCTATGTTCCACGACGTTTCTGGGGGATGGCTAGGGACGCGTTTCCTAGACGTCTCCTAGGGGGCCATTTTTAGGGGACGGTGGGGGACAGCGACATACAAAAATCATATATATATGATTTTTCCAAAATTTATTAATGTATTATAGACAAAGAGAGGGAAAGAGAGAGAGATATGTCAATAAATGGCTCTAAAAAATATAAGAACTGTCTACACATGTGACTATCATGTTGATGAATTACCAATGTCTAATATCAATCCACCCATCCATGATAATATAGCAGCTTGTCCTCAATCAAGCCTGCCTCATGTCCTCCATCATCATATTGAACTTAGAGTACTCTTTATCAAGGAGGCTAGTGTAGTTAATGTTTTCCAAGGGTTTAAATGATGGACCAACATAAATTGCATCTTTGAACATTTGTTTGAAATAGAGAGAATGTGGTTAGCAGGCTGTCCTACTTCAAAAGGGCTTGAATGCTCTTTTGGAATTTTGAGAGGCTTGGGTGGTCACTGTTAGATGTTTGAGAAAGTATATCTAATATTTAGTTTTAGTAGATTTAAATTGAGTAGTTGGAGGGGTAGTTTCTCTGCAAATGGCTGAATTGTTGAATGCCCTCTAGAAGAAGTTGGCTTTATTCCATTAACATCCAAGTTTTGTCTTGTGGGATGCACTTGCTAGAAGATGAGGAATAAATCTGCAATGACGACAGCGAAAAACCTAACAAAAGGTACAGATTTGGAGTGGCACGAGTGTGTGAGGCCTGCAAATGTCATAGTAGAACCTAGCGGCATGCTAATTTTTTTAATCATTGCATCTTTCAGAAACCAAGAATTGTGTGTTGGATGCATATGTGAATCCAAAGTTTGAATTTCCTTAAAGCTCTTAAAGGTGAAATAAATTTTAAAAATATTGATTTTTCTAATGTTTTCAGCCTTCAAAAAGCTCCCAGTCTACAGAGGATGGTTAGCCGTCCTCGGTACGTTGAGGGATGTTTCCAATATCCCCAATTTGTATCGGGGACAGGGAAACATCCCCAATCAGCTGGAAACGTTTCTTGCCATTTCCTTCAAATTTGCTTGATTCGAGTAAAGTTGGGGACGAGGACAATGGCTTTTGGGGCAGGGGACGCATCCTCGTGTAACACAGGAAAGATGTTCTCTAAATCCAGTAATGTGAGGAGAGGCGCCACTATCAATCAACCAAGTGTTGCTATTTGTTGGAACATTGCTCTATAAGGCAGAATAGAATAGAAATTCCCTTGAATCCTTTTGAGAGATCTCATCCACATCAGCAAATGAAGCATGGTGTTTTGGTCTAGTAGGGCAATCCTTTGCATAGTGACCAAACTTGTCACATCTGAAGCATTGTAGGTGGGAGAGATCCTTCTTCTTCTTAAATGGAGGAGGACTATCAAATCTTCTATCTTTATTCCTCTTGAAGTAGCCTCTCTTTCCTTCTCTTCCTTTCTTCTTTGAAGATTGAGCGGCAAGAACATGAATGTCTTCATTTGTAGAGCTTTGACCAATGCCTCTTGCAACCAACCTTGATTCTTCTTGAATACAATCTGCTCTCAATCGATCAAACTTAGGAAGTTTTGATCTCGCACTGATTCTTTGAATGTATGACTCCCAAGATGTAGGAAGACCATTGAGAGCCAACATAGTCAAATCCTTGTTATCAACAATATGCCCAATGGTAGAGATTTGATCTCTCAACTCGGTGATCTTCATGAAAAATGAGATGACGGATTCTCCTTTCGTCATCTTGATATGATGAAGTTGTTGCTTTAATGCAAGAGCTCAACTTGTGTTGTTGATCTCATACATCTCCTCCAAGGTCTTGAACATATCTCTTGCTGTTTTCAACTTGGTGATGATTGGCACAATGTGATCTTTGATAGAATCAACCAACATCTTTTTCGCCTTAGTGCCATTTCTCTTCCATTAAGGCTTCTCATTCTCTTTGGTTGGTTCAGGAACTTCCCCCTCCACGAACTCAGCTAACTCATTTTCCTCCAAAGCGAGCATCACACTAAACTTCCAAGATGTGAAGTTTGATGCACCCTCAAGTCTATCTTCATCTTGAGTCTGTTCACCATCTTGTCAATAGGATAGATGTAAACAAGGATGAGAATAAGAATGGAGGATAATGCTGCTTGAAGAATTCTGATCACGATCTTTCTTATACCCGCTCTGATACCATGTTAGATTTTATGACCAGATATTCAAAACTCAGAAATGCAGCAAATAAGACAATGAACACAACAAGATACCCTGGGAAAACCCTCCAACTTGAGGGAGAAAAACCCAACAAATATGTCTCTTATATATTGAAGTAATGAGAGCAGAAATCTGCTTACAACTCAGGCACTACACAATGCCGATTTTAATACAATGAATAATCTCACCTCTCCTAGATGCAAATACAAATGAATACGTTTCTCCTTGAAATTGGTCTGCTGTAGGAAAATATCGATCTGCTGCTCAAGTTCAAACTTCCTCTATGAAAATGTGAGTGAATAACTTAATCATGAACATGAATGGAGGATCTCATATATATACAAATAGATAGGAGAGGTCACACCCCTTCATGGTGCAAAGTCGGCCACCAAGAAACACGTCTCTTATGAAGTGGCGCGATTATCAAGGAGAAGTCGACCCATATAAAATAATAATAATAATTATTATGTATCATTAAGTGAAACACCTCTTCACTAAAGAGTATCAACAATAAATAAATAGCCATTAGGCTACATTTAATTTATTGTCTTATAGAAAATTGTGCCTGGAAGTAAGAGTCCCGCGGCTGTCAATTACATCAACGACAGCCGTACCCCTACATGTACATGTACCTGTATTTGAACTCGTACCCAAACCGACAACTTAACATTGAACCAAAGTAGGTAACACCCAATGTTGGAAGTTTGACTCAATGAAAATTTCCGAAATGACGTTATTTTACATGAGGCAAATAAATGTATTGTAAATACATTTGAAACTTCAAGGATGTCATGAACATGGGGTAACCATGAGATTTTCTATGACTTTCCCAAGGCCCATGTAGTAAGCCTTGACCTCTTGAAGCTTGTAGTAAATTATCACTATTTCCTTTCTTGCTAGCACACGTTCACCATGGAAGCACTTTTATTAGCCTCTTTTGGTTTCTCCACCTAGTGGTCAACCTTTGGTAGAACCAATTCACCATTGAATGTTGTTAGAAGGAAGAGATGCAAATGCCATGGCTGCTAGCTTTCATTTGGGACCAAATTAGGCAATTACTGAAATCCTCTCAAATGCAAGATTTGGACCACAAGGGTCCATTTTCTCTCATGCTAGATTCACCCAAAATGGCCTTGATAAAACCAAGGGTAACTATGTCATCACAATTGAAGATAGTTGCTAATCATTTATTATTGACCCTAACTCTTTTGAGAGGGTTGCAAAGGGATAATTTTAGTCAACACCACACTGTTAAAACAAGTAGAGAGGAGGCCACTAACAAGTAGAGAAGAGGATGATTTTGGATGCTATGCAGTGTGTAGTTGGTAGCATTAGATAAGTGATCCCAATTCTAGGTGATATTGTGGACAACACTCTAAATGAGGATTTAGATGTGTTGTATGCATGTGGAAGCAATTGAGGAAAAGGGTTTAGATAGAGAAAATTACTAGAATTGGAACATGAAGTTTTATTAATTTTTGTATTTTGTATATGGCACACTCTTGAGGGAGATGCACAAGTGTATCTTAAATTTTAATTTGATTTTCTGACTTATTTTAATTTATGGATGTACGATGTATATGGTTACAAGAATAATTGGAATATGTTGTGTGGAAATGGTCCAAGAAACACAACCGATAAACATAAAATCAAATGAATGGTGTAGTGTTTCCGCACTGTTTTAGTAATTTGATGGAAATAGGTGTGATGATGGCTTAAACTAGATTAAGCTTTATACAATATCAGTTTGTGTCATTGAGATAAGGCATTCAACTTTTAGAGATAAGGATCTCAGTTTGGTAGATTTGCATAGAGGTTTGAAGTTTTTAACATTTTGATCTGCCATTTACATTTTTGTCTTGAAGAATCTTTTTCAACTTTGTTACATGAATTTGGAAATTTTCCCTTGAATATATATATTAATGTTGTGTATCATCGAAGAATGTTTAGATGCTAATAAAGATTTTGTACTGTGTCTCAGAAATTGCTAACAAATTTGAATGTTTCAAATTAGATCCTTTATCTTTGTAGCTTAATAGAAAGCTGTTTGTACATCATTTCAACATGCATTGCAAGAAAAATTCATTGAATGGGGTGATGTTTTTGAATTGAACTCATTATTTTGGTGTTGCACATGTTGAAAATTTGTGTTTATTATTTTAGATTAAGGTTATTTTCTTTTAATGAGCTCTAGATGATTTTTGTTCTCTTGGTACTCATGCATGTACATCTTATGTGTCACTGCAGCTTTGTCATGGGAATATTGTTGCATTTACTCCTCTTCATAACATAAATTGCAACCACGGGCTTATATATGTTACAGCACAGGTTAGACTCTCCTTTGAAGATCACAGTTTTAGCTAGGTTGTTGGAGATAGCTATGCACTTATCTGATTTGACCATAGCAAGTGCTTGTTCCTTTCAGGGTTTTCTTAAAATATGTCAGCTTCCATCCCTCAACTATGACAATTACTGGCCGGTTAAAAAGGTATGACTGATATGGAACATTGTCATTTACTTGGTTGTAAAAAATTTCATGAAAATTTGATCTCTCTCTTTTCTCTTGCAGCTTGACAGATATCATCCGTCTAATATGAAAAAAATGTTCTACTTGATTGTCATGGGTTTGTTGCAGATTCCTTTGAGGGGTACTCCCCATCAGATAACATATTTTCCAGACAGCAATCTTTATGCTTTAATAATCTCTTTTCCTGTAAGTTTTGATATTTCAATGTGATCATTTGTTATTTGGAATGGAATTAACACTATAGGCATTTGCTTTATGATTACCTATTAATCTCCATTTGAAAACTTCTAGCCACTTAACATTATTTATATTTTTAATGTTTTGTTTTATGTTCTTTGCAAGTTTATTGTATCAATAACCAGGTCATTTATGCTATAGATGTTTTCGATCATAGCAATTCATAGTTGTCCATAAGCTTGTCAATGACATGGATCGGTTGATGCAATCGTCTAAGCAAAGAATCACTTCTTAATAGTTTATTGTAACACTGAACTACTATAGATTTATTAAAGATGCTGATAGCTGTCTGTCTCAAGACACCTATATGATTTATGACATAGGTTAGTTAGGTAGATCTATTTAAGATATCTATTGCTAGTTTGTTAGGTTTGATGTGCAAATGGCTGTCAATTTTATGTCAAGGGATTTTTTGTTATCCGCTGACTCTATTACACCCCCCTTACTGGCATTGTAGTTAGACCTGTTGGCATGATTCTAAGCATTTTCATGAGAATGGTAAACATTAAAAAAGGCCTTTAGAAGGGATTTTCTTTTTGGAAAGATTGGCTAGAATGATCATTTTAAGTGTTGATTCAAAATTTTAGAGTATGATGAAGTTGGTTTTCTTAGATGATTTCGTGGAATAGGTAACAAATTTGTCATTTGTAATGTCCCCTTATTAAAATTAGGCTAGTTTGACCTAGAAACATAAAATGCACAAGTTAGGATACGGGATTTTGTATTTACCAATCAATTAACTTGTAAGTGAAATTTGCCTTTAGGACCTGCACACATCATGCATAACAAACAAGTACCACACAAATCCTTGATCATAGTTAGATTAGACAATTCAAGTTGTACATATTAAGAATAAGGCAGATGCATTACTAACCTAGAGTATTTAAATGAAAGCATCACATTTATATAATCCTATTACTTTGTATTGAATAGATTTTTGTTCTTCCCTCTTTCCTAACCCTAACGAAGGATGGTAGAATTACTGTACCAAGGGCGCGTGAAACAGTCTCCAAGTGGACTCCCTCAAGATTTCCTACCTATCTTGGGACCATCCATCAAGTGACCGAATTACTCCGCCTCTCCCTCCACAAACTCCCTATCCTCAAATGGGTATTAGCGAAAGTGAGTATGCTAAAATATCCATTCTTATATTAAAGAATCATAACCACTTTCAGGCTCAATAATTGCTGCAAGCATCATTATTGGATAATCGTACATAATATATATATATATATATAAGAATCTATATATAATTATTCCTAATTGATTGACAATAATTACCTTTTCATGAATATATATTGATCAATTATCGAATGCTAATATCTACATTAATATCTTTATCAATATCAAATATTAATATATTTATCAATTACCAAATATTAATATCTACATTAATATTTATTAATATCATAAGTTGATCAATTATCAATTCCTAATATATTTATCAATCATTAATATTTGCATTCATAACATATTTAACAAATATTATTTTCTAAATATATAAAAGTATTTATCCCTGCTGATTTAGAATTATGAGAATACTCACTTAATACTTACCACTTCCATCTGCAGAAACCGTTTCCTCCTCTCCTTTTTGCCAGCGATTCTATATAGACTTAGTCTCCTTCCTTCCATTCCATTCGATAATTATGATAAGACATACCACAATTTGCATAAATCAGAAGATGTCTTTTATAAATGATTCGGTGATTCCTTAGAAAATATTTATATATATTCCTCACTTTATTCCCATCGATCAGAATATGTTTATATTTTCCTTTCTTTATTCCTCCATGCCCCACTGTCTTGTATGTCTCTTCCTTTTTATATGCCTATCAAGAGTCTTACCCACCTTTGACTAGGGACGTGTCCCTTGTGTGATCGCTGCCTTGTTGAAAACGGATTCATTACTAATATTTTTTGTTGCATTATTTCCTTTGTTAGTTGTTGTTTATGGTTTTAATTTGGGGATCGATGCTTTCACAATTATTTGTAAATGATATGAAACATGGCCAGGTCTTAGTGATTTGTAGATATTAATTTGTTTCATATGGTAATTGTATTATCATAATATTATTTGTTTAATGATTTGTAACTATTAATTTATGTCACATGATAATTGCATTTTATAATAATATTTAGATTTGTATCATAAAATTAAATATTCAGATTTATAATATTATAATAATATTTAGAGTTTTTATATATAATATTTATTTGTTTATTATTATTTAGTTTATAGTAATTACCAGGATTATTATAATGTTATCCTGATGATAATGAATTTGCTAATACATATATTCATAATTTACAAATTATAATGGTTTCGCTACTAATGAAAACATAGGACCTAGTTTAGGTTATTCGGGTCCTTTTTTGAAATAATGAAAAAATTGAAACTACTAAGCATTTGAAATGTTAAAGAATTAAGATGAGGTAAATACAGGTGTCCTTCAGATTATTTTAACCGGATTTAGTGTAATCTAAAACTTGTCGGGCCAAAATATACAATAAGAATATAGAATGAGTGAATGAGATGTACTCATGCTTAAATACTTGTAAGATTAATACACAAGGAATAAATAACTGATGTAATTATTTTTGCTTGTGGTCTTGATGGGTGCTAAATTTGGTTAGAAAATAATGCAGACTTTAAATTTTGCTTTTAGTAATGGTTGATGAACAAAACAGGTCACAAAAAATCCATATTGAAATATTTTCATTTTTCAAATACTACTCTTATTCCCAAGCAATTTCCCTTTAATAGCCATAGTTAATAATGTTTCTTTCACTTGTATGTTGGCAAGGTTCCCCATTTACTTTTCTAGGATAGGTTGATTGCTTCAGTTACTAGCCATAGGTCTTTGTTGGGATTTTGTCACATCACCTTGCCCTTGAATCCACTCAAAGCTAAACTTTGCTTTGAACCTATTTTGCCAATGCTTGATATTAATGTATCCTTTGAAAGTGAGACATACATCTGATTTGACACTCATCATGAAAATCATGTTGCATAATATTTATAAACAATCAACAACACTATGCGAAGGCACTACCCTATGAAAACAAGCCCTACTCAAATTGAGTACAAGCTGTCAAGTAATGTTAGCACTATCTATTAGGCAAGGAAACCATCATTCGCTCTGATCATAATCTTGTTCAGCTTTTGCATGTGCAAATAAAGCTGGAGAAATCAGTGAATGACCTTTCTTAAGCTCCATATAGGAGTGTGTAGAAAGGGGTAAGACAACAAAATGGTTGACTGTTTGAGCTGATCTCCTAGCATCTTTCATTGATAGTGTTTGATAATTGAGGTCACAACACCACGGATAAGGTTTCAGTGTAGTTTGTAGATTTGGAATTCACATTTACCTACAACACCCTTTCTTGAGGACTAGGAGTTTTGAATTTGCTGGACAAGCTTGGCCACTAATGCACAAAGGAATTGGACAAGGAAGAGAAAATTCCTTCAGCATATTCAACAAGTGCATTGTTAGATTTGGTAGATTTTGACTTGCAAGGGACAATATTAAACTTTGAAATATTAAAAAATACTCCTAAATGTGGTGTCCACTCACATAGTCCCCATTTTTTAAAACAACATTAAGTCAGTGTGCTAGGCCAAAGGGTCAACAACACATAATAATTAAATGACTTAAATAAATCATTTTATCCAAAATGAGCCTCAAAATGCTGAAAGCCAAATCCAAAAATACTCAATTGCCTTGCCTGAAGTAGAAAGCTCACTGAACTGCTGCCAACTTGAGCACTGCCAAAAATAGAGCTTACTAAAAATAGCATACTGCTAAAAATAGTAAGTTGTTCCAAACTCATTTTGAGCATAAATCGAGCAATTGTTGTGACTTACTAAAAATAGTAAGTGTCGGGAAAGGTTGATAGATGGAAATGCATGTTACACCATTCTGAAGCTCTCCAAAAACCCAAAAAGCTCCACCAAACATGCATCAAAAACTCACATGCAAACCTTCAAAAATGCATTAGAAACCTCCTATAAAATAGGAAACCCTAATTTTACCTCCGACGAGCCTATAGGCAACCGGAATAGGCTGACGGGCCACTGCATTGCTCACTGATGAGAAGGGGACATTACATAAACTTTACTTATTCCTTAGGCTTCTACAATTATACATCTTTTTATAACTAATTTTTCAAGTACTATATGTATTTTAGCACCATTCCCCTGTTGCCTCCCCGTTGCTGTCCCCCCGTCGTCCCCAAACTTAGGCCCCCCATTCCCTCGTCCTTGAAACTTGTCTCATCGTCTTTGTGTTAGGAAACTCCATGGAACATTGATTACAATGGAATTTTGAATGTCCCTTGAAAGTTCCGTAGAAGAATGTAGTGAGCAAAGGAAGCAATATGGAAAATTGTGGGGATCTTGCTGTAGAATTGGAGGTTAGGACGAGAAATTGGAATGGAGTTTGGAAGTCCATTCAAAGTCTGTAGGAAAAGGATCTTAGGGAATATGGGAAAAGATGCAAGGGTGGGACTAGAGGTGAGAATTGGACATGGCGATGAAAGTTTGGAAGTCCATCATAACTCCACAAATGGATAAAAAATGAGGGAGTTGAGGATGTGGGATAAACATGCGAGGAAAGGATGTAGAGTTAGAGGTAGGAACATCCCAAAGTCCAAAGCAATTCTGGATGGTAGGAAGAAAGGAGTGACAAAGCCATTAGGAAACTTTGTGTGAATAAAATGTGGAATCAGCAATTGAAAGTCCAAATGTTCAAAAGTGCAATAGAATTCCACAAGAAAGGGGAACTAGAAAGAATGTAGGAGATGAATGGGCAATCAAAGGTCTAGATGTTAGGAGGTTGGGGGAAATGGAAGAAGTTTGTTAGGAATCTGCAAGTCCACAAACTAGAGGGAATGGGAGATTGCGAGGGTGTGGAGAAGGATGGGAGGTTGGTAGGAAGAAGGGAAAAGGAAGATGTTTAGATGAACTCCGCAAGATTGCAACACACATGAAAGTTGACCAGGAGTTGAAAATGAGAGAATGTGGGGATGCGCAAGAGGATGAGAGGTTGGGCAACAAAAAAGAAACAAAAGAAGTATGGATGAACTCCACAACTCTACAAAAAAGGGAAAAGGGAAAATGAGCTAGAGAATTGGGGAATGTGGGGATGCATAAGAGGATGAGAGGTCAAGACAAAGAACAAGTTTGGATGTCCATTGAAAACCCGCAAATTGATCAAAACAAAGAAATGAAGAGAGGGTGGAATTTGATAGACATAGTACATAGTGAGATTTGAGAGTAGATTGTTTGTAGGGTTGGAGTCTCAAGTAGACCATGTTTCCAACCTCGAATGTGCGCTCAACACGCTGCTGATCAGCATACAACTTTTGCTGATTCTGGGCATGGTGTAGATTGTCCTTCAACGATCTCAAGATGTCTTGACTTTGTTGCAACATATCCCTCGCTTGAGGGGCTCTACTATCACCAAACACCAAGTCCACGAAGTTAGGAGCTTCGTAACCATAAAGAGCCATAAATGGAGACATCTTAATTGACATATGATAGGAAGAATTATAACAATATTCTCCCAAATGAATCCATTTTACCCATGCTTTTTGGTGCCTCAATAGAATTTCTGAGGTAGCCTTCCAACCATTTATTCGCTATCTCTGATTGGCCATCCATTTGTGGGTGATAACTAATGCTTGGAGTGAGCACTATATCAGTCAATCTGAAAATTTCTTGCCAACATGCACTTAGGAACTTGCTGTCCCTATCACTAACAATGTTTTGTGGCAACCCATGCAAACATAACACTTCTCTGAAGAACAACTCAGCTACTTGAGTTGCTGTAAATGAGCTAGTGATGGCAAAGAAATGAGAGAACTTTGTCAACCTATCCACCACAACATAGATGCAATCTCTCCCTTGCACCTTTGGCAACCCCGTGATGAAATCCATCGCAATACTTTCCCATTTCTGATTGGGAGTAGGTAGGGGTTGCAACAAACCAGCTGGAAATGCATGCTCATTTTTATTCATCTAACAAGTTTGACACTCCCTTATGTAACGTGAAACTTCATCTTTCAACCCTTTCCATGAGAATCTTTAATGGATGTACTTGTAAGTCTTAAAATACCCTTGATGACCAGCAAGTGGAATGTCATGAAATGACTACAAAATCTTCTTCTTAAGTTTAGATTTTGGCACCAAAAAGATTCTACCTTTATATTGTATCAACCCATCAATTAACTGCTACCTTTCATGTTGCAAATGACCCTCAACAATGCTGGTCACAAACTGATTTTTGACATAATCAACAACAATCTGCTCCTTCCAATCAGCGGTAAGCTTAACCAAGGAATTCAAATGAGGCCTTCTTAAAAGAGCATCAACCACTATGTTATTTTTTCCTTTGACATACTCAATGTCAAAGTCATAAGCTTGGAGCTTACTCACCCACTTCTGCTGCCTTTCATTCAAGTCCTTTTGATGCATGAACTACTTGAGACTATTATGATCAGTCTTCACCACAAACTTGCTCCCAACCAAGTATTGTCTGAACTTGGCTATTGCGTGCATGATTGCAAGCATCTCCTTATCATAAATTGAATATGGTCTTTCAACTCCTCTTAGTTTCCTGCTCTCGAAGACAATAGGGTGTTTGTCTTGCATAAGAACAGCCCCAACTCCTTCACTTGAAGCATCACACTGCAATTCAAATGGCTTGGTGAAATCGAGTAGAGCCAACACTGGACAAGAGCTGATGATTTGCTTGAACTTGTCAAACACTACTTGTGCCTTATCTGACCATAGGAAAACTCCCTTCTTGGTAAGATCAATGAGGGAGGCTTCCATATGAAAATACCCCTTCACGAACCTTCTGTAGAAGCCACACAACCCCAAAAACCGCTTCAAATGTGACATGTTCTTTGGAGGTGGCCAGTCTAGGATTGCTTTGATCTTTTCTGGATCAACTCTAACATCCTTAGAGCTGATAATGTGGCCAAGGTAGAGCAGCTATGTTATTCCGAATTCACATTTGGATTCCTTTACAAATAAGCACTCAGCTTCCAAAATGCTTATAGCTTCCTCCAAGTGCTTGAGGTGCTCTTCCCATGACTTGCTGAATATGAGAATATCATCGAAGAAGATGAGCACAAACTTCCTCAGCTGCTGCCTAACAATTTTGTTCATGCAAGACTGGAAAGTTGCAGGCGCATTCGTCAATCCGAATGGCACGACAAGGAATTCATAATGCCCAAAATGACTTCTAAAGGCAGTTTTCTCAATGTCTGATTCCCTCATCCTTATTTGGTGATAGCCCGATCTAAGATCAATGTTAGAAAAATACATGGCTCCATGTAGCTCGTCAATGAGCTCATCTATCCTAGGGATAGGGTATCGGTTCTTAATTGTCTTCTGATTTACGCATGATAATCAACACACCTGCGCATTGTACCATCTTTCTTTTTGACCAACACCACTACTGAAGCAAAGGGACTTTTGCTTGGGAAAATGTGACCCATATCCAAGAGCTCTTTGATAGCCTTCTCAATTTCATCCTTCTGCTTCTTGGGTTAGCGGTAAGGAGTTGTGATAACCTGCTTTGCACCCTCTTCAAGTTCTATCACATGCTCACAACCTCTTTCAGAAGGTCTCCCAGGAGGAATACTACCAAAGAATTTACTCTTCTTAGTGATCAAGGACTGAATGTCAGGGTGTTAATGCCTCTTATCTTCCACTGGATCAGCTGGTAAGATCATGCATTCCTGTGCCCACTCTACTTGATCATGTCGAATCAGCTTTTCCATTCTCTGAAATGATACAATGCGAGGGCCTCCATTTGACATCCCTCTTAACACCACTTTCTTTCCATCAGACTAAAACTTCAACTCCATAGTTTGCAAATTGAAGGTGATCTCTCCAAGAGATCGCAGCCATGTTATTCCAAGCACTGCATCGGTATCTCCAATGCCTACAACAAAAAAATCATCTTTCACCTCATAATTGCCCAATTGTATGGATAGGTTGGGAATCTTTCTATTGCAAGACAATGTGAATCCATCGGCCACCATCACTTTGAAGCCTTCAAACTCCTCCATCTTTAGGCCTCTCTTTGCTACCAATCCTTTGTCAATGAAGTTATGGGTTGCTCTAGTGTCGATTAGAGCAACAGTTCGCTGCAATCCAACCACTCCACAGACTCGAAAAGATTCATTCTTTTGAAAGATTGAGAGTTGTGCTAAAGCACTTCCTCCTCCATGGTCCATTGTTTCTTCTTCTGGAGCATTTTCATCATCATTGCCTGCTGATTCATACTACTAATCAGACATATTAGATTCTGATCCGGAATCGGAATAGGCCTCCATATGATTTGAATGAACTTTTCCATAGCATTTGTGCCCTTTTGACCAAGGTTCTCGGCATGTGTAACAAACTCCACCTTTTCTCAACTTCTCATGGAGCTCTTCTTACATCTTCTGAGGAAACTTGTTAGGCTGATTCAAAGAATGCTTGTTATCCTTTTTGTGACTAAAGGATTTGGACTGAAATTTTGGCTTTGGGGCAGCCAACTCCATGCTTCTTGATTTCTTGATTGCTTCATCCAGAGTTGGTGGATCAAAGGCTTTGACCCAACCCTTCAACAATTTCGACAATCCTTTAGTAAACAAGACTACTAGCCTTCTTTCAGTAATGTTGGGCACCATCACAAAAAGCCTTTGAAAATCAGCAACATATGAGTGAAGCGAACCATGTTGCTTCAGCTGCGCCAACTCACGGAATCTAACTTCAGGGTCCTCAGTATCAAACCTTTCTATCAACTTGTTTGTGAACTCCTCATAGGTATGTATGAGGTTATGGCCAATAGTGACCAAACCATGATACCACCATTGTTGTGTAGCTCCATCCAAATGCAAGGTGGCGAACTTGATAGCATCTTCTTTAGGCATGTGTAATGTCCCTTACCCAGTTTGCCCTAGAATTCACTTGTTGATTAGGTTTAGGGTTTCTTCTTTCCAAATGAATGTTCTTTTTAATTAAGTAATCTTGATTTGAAATCTGCATTCACCATATTCACAAGATTTCCACACACACATATATTTGTTAGCATTAATATCTAGATATCCAAAATATAAGCATAATCATAAATGCAATTTAACAAGCAAGAGGAGTGCCATGGGTGGATCTGCCTTGAAGCCTTCAAATAAAGCTAAAGAGGTTGTCCATCCTAATCCTTCTTGCCTAGTGGCTTAGTACCTGCATACTCCACTCATGGCAACACCTCAAAGACACTCATCCTATCAAGGGGAGAAGAAATCATGGAATCCTTAAGTAGCCTAAGGTCTACCACCTCCTATTCGCCCAATCCCTAGTCAAGGGCCTAAGGGGCTACAAGGCCCAATCCCTTGTCTAGGGCCTAAGGGGCAGAAGCCTAGGTGGGACCCCCAACCTTATATAACCCAATCCCTAGCCAAGGGGCTAAGGGGCTACAAGGTCCAATCCTTTGTCTAGGGCCTAAGGGGTTGAAAGTGGGGTTTTTAGACAATCTACTTAAACCATGGTTCACCCTTCCTGATAGGGTTACAAGCACAAAGAAGACAATCTTTACACGATCAGCTATATTTGCATTCATCCAAGATTTATTTCATGCATATAATCAAATATATCTTCATTTATCAATGGTTCTTTAAGATCATCATTTCCTAGAATAATTCTCATTATGATAATATTAAAGAAAGCATTATATCAATAATTAGATTAGCAATATCAATTTCTTATATTCATAGTATGCTAAATATTATTGCTAAGTGAGTACATCACCTGAGTTGCTATATCTCTCCATGTTTCCTTACTCGCCTCCTTCAACCTTATACTGAATTGATCATAGGATGACGACAATTCATAAATATACATAATCTACTTATGTTTATATTAAAGAGTCATCATTACTTATAAGTATCATTATTGCATAATCGTTTATGTATATATATATATATATATACTTCATATACATATATCTATAATTACTTTTTTACTTATATCCATTAGTATATATATATATATATTCTTTCCTTATTCATGTATATTCTTTATTCATTGCATATTATTCATTATAAAATTTATCTATATCTATGCATATATACTTGTATGCCTATATATATATTAAATGACTCTATATTCCAATGCATAACAATCATTGTTGCTGCTGTTTTGTTTCTCAATGTTTTTCCCTCTTCCTTATTTTTCTTCCTTCTATTTATACCATTCAAGGTAGGTGACTCACGGGGGGAATGTATTGTTTGGTGAAAGAGGTGACTTTTCATAAAATATATCCCTTTGTTAGATTTAATTGCTGCCTTTAAAGGCTTATTATCACAATCATAGTTGGAAAACTCGGACTCGCCGCGGACTCGGCAGCCCAAAAATATGACTCGGACTCGGGACTCGGGACGGACTCGGGAAAAGACTTGGCAAGGACTCGGCAAAAAAAAAAACCGTAGTTTTACAAAAAAAACAAGAACAAATTAATGCATTTAGAGAATATAAGAGCTTAATTTGATTATCAAACACTCATAATTCAAAGATTACACATGTCATATGATCATCAAACACTCAATAATTGAAATTTAATCATTCATAGTCATCAAATACTCATAGTTTCACTTTCAATGTATAACATCATAAGTTTATAAATGTTTAGATATAATCATGTCAAAAAGAGGAAAACATTAACAACCACATATAATCTACATCTTCCTCTTTCCCCTCCCAATGGTACTCAATTTTGGAGGCCTAGAACTAGAAGGTGCCCGTGTTGTAGTATGCAAACGAGGACTAGGAGATCGAGCAGGGGAAAAATGATATTCAAATGTGTCTTCGTTGTCCTCCATGGCATCCAATCTTGCCGCTTCTTCTTCTTCTGCTGCTGCTCTCTCTAATTCAGCAATATCCTCATCAGTAAGTAAGACATCAGCCTCATCATTTTGTTCATTAATAGTCCATTCACCATATGGATCAATGTCATCCAAGTCGATGGACTAGTGTGAAACACCCTCCACCTTCCTAGTTCGAAGGCGAAGGTTGTACCGAACAAAAACTAAATCATTTAGGCGTTGCTGAGTCAACCTGTTTCTTTTCTTTGTGTGAATGTTTTCAAATAAACTCCAATTGCGTTCACACCCAGAAGCACTGCATGGCTGCGACAAGACACATATGGCTAGCTTTTGAAGATTTGGTGTGCTAGCACCATAGTTCTCCCACCATAGATCTACAAAAACATGTTTAAAAAATATAAGTATTAAGAAATAAGAATAAAGCAAAAATCTATATGTAAGAATCAAGTTTCTAATTTCAATTTTTACCTGGTTGTTGTTTTCCTCTCCTTTCAATTGCTTGTTGGGAGGAAAAGAGTCTCCCCTCTGCACCCTTGTAGACCCTGAATAGATAAAAGAAAAAGTAAATCAAATATAGAAAATTCATAGATAGTCAAGGCTCAACATTGCAAATTCATAAATAAGATGTAACAAATCTCACCTCCAACTCATCAAGCACCTTATTTCTCAGCTCACTATTAGGCACCATCCTATCAATGCAAGTGACAACACCGTCCATGACCTCCTCATCCGCCTTAAATGAGTCCGAGAAGTAGGCAAAGGCATGAATCGGCTGGTGGAGTTGGTTTGTCCATCTCCGATCAATGAT